>MU703868.1:0-194182 GCA_026770625.1 Nicotiana glauca
AAGGTTAATATAGTATTAAGATTCAAAATGCCATACAAGTGTCTGAGGAAGCACAATCAAACCTAATTAAATCCTTAACAAGAATAAAGTTTCAAGACTATATTATAAAGAGTCGACTCTGGTATATCGGGATCATCTTTTGTAGATGCCTACGAGCGAATTGAAATAGTATTTTATGTCATACATTACTTGAAAATGTCTGATCAAGAGGCATGATAATGTTAGTAATAATAACAAGTCGCCTACGAGCAATAATTTTATTATGAGATCACTTACTTTAGATTTGATATATCTCTTCAAACAATTGAAATGACCTTCACAAATATATCAAAGAAGCGCAATAGTGCTAATAAGGAAAGCAAAATTGATAAGATGGGATGAAGCGTTTATGGCTAAGTGTCAAACGATCAAAATAATTGTCCGGAGTTCTAGAGATATATTGAATATTAATTAACCGTTTGGTAAAAATTTAATGGTTTAGGAGGTAATTTTTGTCAAGTATTACCAAAAGTTCAAAAATCGACTAAAGTAGATATTGTAAAGTTAACTTGCCAAAATTATACTTATGGCCTCAAATGAAAAAGATTCAACTGATAAAAAATATTAAGTAAAAACATATCCAGTATTCAGTCACTTCTTTCTTCGTGTCGGAAACGAAGAAGAGCATCCAATAAAATATGGTTTTATTCTTCCAAAACACTTGGTTATCAACCTCAATGATAATAATAGTGCATTAAATAAGGATAACATTTCCACCATTAGATTAAAACGCAATTTTCAAACTGCATGATAGAAATTAAAAAGTTATCTTAGTTAATACATAAATATGTTGATCAACTAAATAAAATGTTAATAGTAAATCTTATGGTTTGATCAACTAAATAAAAGGTTAATAGTAAATCTTATGGTAAAAATAAAATATTTTTCAGATTTTGACTCAGCAGAAGATGATACCAATATACTACTAAAAAGAATACTTAAATACTATATATCAAACGGCCTTCTACCATATAAGTTTGTTGTCAAGTTTATTATTTCTTACGTATGTTAGTGTCATCGTATATATAATAGACTAATTTAAATTGATATTCCATTTTATATAGGTTTATTTTGAAGAAAAATATGCCCGTCATGCTATTGAAATTTTAGATCCGCCGAATAGCTTATGTAATAGCACACTAATAGTATATAAAAAGTTTTGACAATAATATCATACAAAAATTATGATAATGGTCAATCTGCTTCTAAGTATATTTTTATCCCTGAATTTATCTTTTGTCTTCAAAAACTAAAGAATATCGTTTTAAATTTGTGTGAAAATAATTTACAGCATGTTTATATTTTGCAATTATAATAAATAAAGCACAAGGGCAAACATCCAAAATATTAGACTATATTTATCGCAATACGCTTTCTTGCACGGACAACTGTATGTTGCACTTTAAGAGGGGTATCAATAAGGACATCAAGAGTTGTGGTTATGACAGAGCAACCAAAGCATTAGAAGGAAACATATCTAAAAAAAATATCGTCTACAAAGAAATGTTCGGTAAGATATCATCACGTTAAATACTTTTAAATTATAATACATAATTATCTAACTAACATGACTAAATTGATCATTTTGTATAGGTTCTCATGATATCTTTTCATTTTGAATTTCATGTATTATGCTAATGTAATAATAATTTTTGGCATTTGGATGATTATTGTATTATCATACATAAAAACGTTCTCATTACTTAAATTTTGTTATTCCTTTGTATAAAAAAATGTTTAAACCATCACGTGATATTGTTAACGTGCAACGCACGTTCATAGGTACTAGTATCTTGAAAAGGCAGCAAATAAGGAAATATTTGACTGTATTTGATATTGATTTCCTTCATGTTACCCTAAATAAGGATACCCCTTATTTTTAGGTGTTTGTTTTAATTTCATATATTTTGAATCAATTTCCTAATTAATAGGGAACTACCGTGAGGGTTAACTTCTATACATTTACCATGGTTATGTTGTAGAATATGTTATTTAATTAATAGTTGTAGACTATGGAATATTTTTTCATTTCACTAGTAATTAAGAAAAATCCCCTTAAAAATTTTGCATTTACCTCCATGTTACACTCGTGCAATATTCCAATTCCAATCATTCTATTTTTATCTTCATCTATCATGATATTCCTTTGAAAAGCTAAGAATCCCCTCTAATCTCATATTAACTTCGTTTTTCTTATGCTGGGCAAGTGTACAAATATATATATGTTGCGAACTCTGTGAGTGATTCGGTGGAGGGCGTATTTGGAAATTGAAATAATTATGTGTTGGAACCACATTGAGTGCAGGCAGGTGCTAAGTTGCGAAAGGACTGCGTAGAAAAAGACAGTTATAAATACGGAAAAGGGCCAAAAATGTCCTTCAACTCTTCAACTATTAAGAGTCGGCAGTCAAAGAAATTAATTGGTGACTGGCTGTTCATCAGTTACATATTAAAATATTTGCATTTTGTCAAAGGAATAGAGATCCTTGGAGCTGACCTTCATAATACATATTTGGCCGGTTGAACGACGATTTTAGGACTAGAGGGCTTTGAAAATTAATGATTCTATGACATTTTTCTCAACTTTTCAGAGAAAGGAGATGGTCCGAGAAAATGAACAAAGCATGGTTCTTCAATGATTATTAGGGTATGTTCAATTCGGGTCAGGTTAAAGGGTGGTTAGGTAGGGTAAAAAGGAAATTGGGGACTTTTTTCCTGAGGTGACATTTGATGTGGAATTTTGTTAGTTAATAAGGGTACATGTGGTCCAAAACATAGACGGCGAGGATATTTTTTGTACCAAAAATAAACGGAGGGTATTTTTAAGTTATTTTAAATAGTTTAAGGCTATTTTTGACCCTTTTCCGTTATAAATATACCAAATGGCGTAGAGTATTCTTTATGCTGAAATTGTGAAGTGTTAGCTCTATTTCCCCATCTATGTTCTTCTTATAATACTTCTCATCCCATTCTGGTTATCCCTCCTTTATCCCTTTAATTTCCAGCTGATTGTTGTTCTTCTTTCCATCAATACTTTTCATTTTGTATAATTCAGTTTAGTGATTATATAATACATTAATCTGTGTTTGTATTGAGAATTTGGTTTGTCTCATCGGTGCTTTCATCCAGAGGTCTCTAATGGAGGACCAAAAGTTACTCAAGTCTTTCGTCGATGATTCAATTCGTGATTCACTACAAGAAATGAAGGATTCGCTTTCTAAGAATTTCGATGTTAATGGAGTTAGTGAGGAAAAAGTCTACGACGTCCATTCCACCCCGAGATCCAGTGGAATTAGGGAGGTTCCGCGGTGAAAATCTGAAGTCTTGGATTTTATAGGCAGAGAGGTATTTTGAGTTTTACTCCATCACTGACAACCTTAAGCTTTCTTTAGAATCATCTTACTTGGATGGCGAAGCTTTAGAATGGTTCCAGTGGCTTTCTCGGAACAAACAATTCGACGGTTGGAAGCATTATATGGAGAAATTGAAGCTGCATTATCACAAATGGATTCCCCCTTCTTCGATAGGGTGTTCTACTTATCCCCGATTTTATTCTAATCATCATGAAGGATTAGAACTACCAAGGACCTAAAGAAGTCCTCTTACTGCTATGAGTCATGTTTCCATCTTCTTTCAGTTTAAATCCACATTTAAACATGAAAACTCAGAGGCCAAACATATGTTCGATGAAATGTCTACTACAGTCTTTTCCAACGCAGTGGAGAAAAATTCTCCTGTTACAACAATGATCCAAATCATATATGCAACCACCGGTGTCTCTCACTTTGCAGCTGATTTGGATGATAATCACTCACGTAAGGTGTTTGATGAATGTTACATAGTGGTTGCGCCAAAGTATTCGTTGAGGTGCAATCATATTCTCCAATCAACATCTCTGATGAAGAAGCTTGGTTCCTAAAAGCGGCGAAGTCCAACTGTTTGATGAAAGTCCTAAAAAAGATAGGCCATATAGGTGCATTACTAAACTTTCTCTTGATCGTGGCGATAGTATGCAAGAAATTGAATTTAAGACATTTGAACATGCGTATCTTGCTGAAATTTTCATGAAACCTGAGACCATTGTGGAATTATGCCTAATAAATATTTGATGGAGAATGTGGATAGCATACTATCAAATTCTTCCAGATGAAATAATGCTTAATGATGAGCATGGGAAATCTAATGTGGAATTTAATGATCACCATAAACTGAGCCGGTTTTCATTTGATCTTGGTGCTAATTTTTTTAATGTCACCATTTCCGTAACTGCAACGGATATTTTTGTATGGGATCTGGGAATTAATCCCGAGTACCTGGCTCTAATAGGTTCTATAGAGAACATGAAGGCACATGCACTTTTTGAAGAAGTTCGAAAAGGGAATTGTTTATTTGAAAAACTGTATGATTGGGAGCACGCAGGTAGAGTTGAAATGGGTGTTGAATGCAGTTTTAGTTTTAGAAATTCCCGAGCATTATACAAGCTACTGGTGAGTCAATAGCACATTCGTTTCTGTATTCTTTTGATAGTTATCGAACTCACCTTGAGGCGCAATACATGATTACTTAGTTGAGGTATTTTACAAGTGAAAGAATGTGGTATCACTATGAGATTGCTTATCTAATTGTGGTAATGCTTTAGCTACTACTGAAGCTCATTCGTTATGAAGAAGACATAACTCTCTACAGGTGCATAGATTTCGTATATAAGATTTTAGTTCGCATTCGTTGTTGTGTCGGTATTGCTAATTCTGCAGTACTAAAGTTGCACCAACCTGTTAACACTCCTAAAATCTATAAAATTTTCATGACAAGCTAAATATAGAATTAAATTTTTTTTAATCTTGCCTATAGTGCATTATGCTTAATTGGAACGAGTGAGTATATGTTGACTAAGTATATTCTACTTAAATATTATGTATTTTACTCGAGAAGTATAAGCGTCTATTTTTATATTTTTACGCTTTATTACACGATCTTACATGTTAAAGTTTCAAGAGTTAGATAGAACTTTTAAAAATACTTTGAGTAATTTTATTTCATCCTTATGTTATGTATGCATTCAAGAATATTGGTAGGTCACTTTTCAAACAAGATTTAGACTTTAAAAGTCACAAGAGAAGTTTTATAAAGAAAAGATTTTTGGGAGTATTCTCTATTCTGAGAAGGGTTCATCGTCCAGGGTGAGGGTCCTAACCAAGGCATTGACTTCTTGAAACTACTTGTGTCAAAGTAGCGAGCACACGCGCTGAGGGTCTCGTTGCTGAGAATTTACTTAGTCAGGCTAAGGTATGATACATGAGCGCAGAGAACCATGAAACGAGTGGCACCTCGTGGATGAGGCCTATTCGATCAGGTTGGGATCGAACCCGTACCGATCACACGATGACTAAGACAAAAATAAGTCAGGATAGTTGGAACTTTCGAAGCATAAAGTGAAGTATTTTTTTTTGATAAGAAAGAAAAAAAAGAATTTATTCTTAGAGTACTCATAAATTGTTGTTATGTAATTATTTTGAAATTGTTCTTAGAAACTTTATGTTTTACATGCATTTAGAATCTTTGCTTGTAATGTATATTTTACTAAAGTTTTTGTCCCCTCTTGTTGAGACTTACTGAGTTCAATGGATGGTACTGATGTTCTCTTTTGGGAACCTGTGTTTGTCTGCGGTACAACGTAGGAACCAGTTTTGCAGGCGAGTTGGCTACATGTTAGGACTTCCTTCACTTCCAGTGCTATTGGTGAGCTCCGCTTTGCTGGTGGAGTATCCTTTGAGTCATCATTAATTAGCTATTTCTATATTTAGTTGGAAAACTTTACAGGAAATCTCATGTCCTAAGCAATGCGTCAGTTTATTAGTAGAGGCTTCATAGACATAGTCGGTGGTTTAAGATTCAAGTTTTTTTTTATAATAACTTTGTAGTAAATATTTACTACGAATAAAGTTTTGAAGTTGGTTTATTTTAGATATTCAAATTAATTAAAAGTATTGGCTAAAGTATTTCCTTTGTTGTATATAACGTTTGAGGTTATAATAGTTTTGATAAGCACAAATGGTTCACTCGGTCAAATTTAGCGATCGGGTGCCGGCCACGGCTTATTCAGAAAATGGGTCGTGACAAAATTGGTTTCAGAGCCAGGTTTATAGAGTCATAGAGGTCTATAAAATCGTGTCAACAGAGTCTTATTTATTGGTATGACGCACGCCATACTTATGAATAGGAGGCTACCAACATTTAGGAAAAGTCTCAATTTTTCATACTTTAGATCGTGCAGTAGAGCCTACCTCTTAGAAATTATTTAATGTATTCGTTTCTCCAAAACTCGCAGAAATGGCTCATACTCGACTCTTGACACTGATACTCAGGATGCTACTCAAGAAACTATTGCTACTATTGTGGCTCAAGGTAGAACTAAGAAAGCTTCAACTCAGAAAAGGAAGGGTAAATCCACAAAAGGGGGTCCAAGTACCCCGAGTTGAACATGAAGAAGAGGTGGAGCATGACAAGCAAGTACTTCAGGATCCATTCCAGCTCAGACAACTATATCTCCGGAGGTGGGTTAGATGTTTAATGCTGTCAATAGTGCTATGGAGATGTTTAAATCCTTCATGGCCAGCCAGAACGATAGAAGAGATGATATTCCACCACAATCAAATCGACAGAACAATTTTGAGTCCTCAAGAGTGAATAAAGTCCCCTATTGTTCCGTGGTACTATATTTGATGAAGATCCAATATTGTGGCTAGAGGCTGTCAATAAAGGCCTTCGAGCGATGAAGGCATTTGATGATGAAGCTGTGGAGCTGGCTGCCTACAACTTAGAGATATAGCTGGCTCTTGGTTTTAGATGTGGGAAATGAAAAGAGATGAAGACGATGGTCCATCTACTTGAGAAAAATCTAAAGAGGCATTTATGGCTAATATTATACTAGAAGAGGATAAGGAAGCAAAAGATACAGAGTTCGAGCAGCTCAAGCAAGGAAATAAAAGCGTGCAAGAGTAATACATGGAATTCATAAGTTTGACTAAGCATGCTCCTGACATGGTTAAGACAGGAAAAAAAAGTTCTGCAGGTTTGTAAGTAGTTTGTCTAAACACATTAAGGATACGAGATCAACTGCAGCGGTAGGAATGACAGCTTTCTCCTCTGTTGTGGGTTTCGCCAAGCATTTAGAAAAGACAAACAACAAAGGAGGGAAGAAAAAGAGCATAACAAGAAAGCTCGGACATCGGGCGGGTTTAATGGCACATCTAGCGGAGGAGGAAGGACTTCCTTCAATAAAGGGGTCATTAGCACCAGCTCAGTCCAGTCATCAGTCAGGTGATGGGTCTTCCTTCAGACATACTCAGAGTAATGGAAACCAGTCTTGCCAGAATCAGAATTTTAGGACTCCATCCTCATATAGCCAGATCATATCGAGCAATATTCACAACAGCAAGGTCTTTGTGGTAAATATAAGCGTTAACATTCAGGTTAGTGCAAGCTCGAGTTTCACAGTTTCTATCATTGCGGAGACACTGGTCATATAAAGGCCAACTGCCCAAAGTTGCGACGTAATTTCAGTGGCAGATCACATTGTCCTTCTAGTTCCTCAGTTGCTATAGTTGCACTACCTCAGGCTTGTGGTTCTCATAATCAGGCCGGGCGTGGTGTAGGTAAAGGTGCGAATCGAGTTACTCGGGGAGGGGGACAACCCCATTTGTTTGCTACACTTGATCGTCAGAGTGCAGAGGCATCTTAGAAGTTATTACAGGTATACGTCTAGTCAGCTCACATTGTCACAACCCAAAATCGTGGAACGTGACTGGCACTCAATCGAGTAAACCTGACTGAGCAAGCCTGCTAGATTTCATCCTACCCAAACTAGTTTAAGAATAAAGAGGGAATGTTATCCCATTTAATCAAAACACTAAACAATCTTCCATTAGCAACTTTCATTTCATTTCCGTTAATGACTTCATTCATAGTTTTCAAGATATTACAAGTTTAATGAAAAGCATGCTTGGCGAATACTAATATTTCCAGTCCTAAAGCCCAACATCAACCACCACCCACAAACAGTCTACGGAGCCTCTAAGTACAATAGAAGAGAAATAGGGAAATGTCGTCAACAAGGCTCCGGCTATACCTCAAAACATGATGAGAAAATGAACAAAAGATACACGACATGACCCCGGGATAAAATGGGGCTTACCAAGTCTGCTGGGAAGAGAATACTGCTATCACTGGCCAATACCGCTCGCTGTGGAACAACATGTATCATAAAACGATACATCGCCCCCGGGAAAAGGGACGTTAGTGCCGTCAAATAACACTAGTATGTAAGGCTAAAAATCCTCTTTCAGAATAAAATAACCATACAAGCAAAGAAACCACAAAACAGTAAGTCAAAATTAACAATATACTAGCATCCAACTTGAAACATATAAATCTTCTAGTTTATGAAAATAATATATATAATTTTTAGTTGGGGGATCATTAGCACCGATATGAGTTATACCACCGTCTTTGTTAGCACGGTGTCCGATCACAATCCGATCGGCTAGTTCGTCCCTTTAGAGACATGTACCACAATCACAATTTTCAGTTTTGAATTTCCAGATTCTTTTTTTTATTCCCAGCACAATACCACCATGTGTGCGGCATGGCTTCCGATCACGGCCCGATCGGCTAGGCTGCCTTCCCACATATGCCGTATGGGTTGGCGTTACCAATTTACAAATATTAATAAGTTCATCCCAATTAAGGGGAATAGCCATGATCCATCCCTACACCGGCACGTATAGTTTCAGTGTGAGCCTTATGACCCACCCTTCCTCGGTTTTGCTAATGATACCCCCAAAAACATTTTTAATTTGATTTGATATTGCACACAATTGTAGTATAAATACAAGTATACAAATATATTATAAACACAACCATGCTTACCTCAACACCTCTCACATTTTATAGTTTTTATTAACGTCCTCAATCTCTCTCGATAACAATATTTCTTTGGCCCTTTGGGCCTTTTACAAGATTCATCTTTTTCATGGCACGAAGGCTGCATTTGGTTTTTACACATTTTCATCCCTTTATTTCCAAGGATCATCAACCAATATCAATGTACCAAATATTTTTGAACTCATAGAAATAGAACCATCAAACATAAGGGATTCTTCCCAAAGAGGAACATGCCAACCAATAATTGAAATACACATTGAAGTTATAATCAAGCAATCACCTCAATTATCCTTGAATTACACCTTTTTCCATCATGAAAAATGCATAATTTCAACATCGGAATGTGTAAGGACTAGCATTACATTGAATGTATCTATAAGGCAAATCATTATCTAAAACAGCCACTTATGGGCATAGTTCAGGTACAAGGCCTATAGGCCATTATACCTTTGGAAGTTAGTTGAGACTTATTTCAAAATTATTTCACATTTCCTTATTCAATTCATTTCTAAACATCGTTACAGTTTATCAACAAATAGTCACATTCAATCAAGGCATTTAGTACATATAAGAGCAATTAGGAGCATTTAACAGATTAAATTCTTCTTACCCAATTAGTATACTATCCTTCATTTAAAAAATATGACTCAAGGCTATACCATTTTGGTAGACAAACCACACTTAAACTTATAAAACAATATGAAATTCACTTCCGAGAGAGAAAGTATAGCCTACATACCTCGATTGAGCTTTCCTTAAGTCCTACTATACTCCGAGACTCTTAGCAACGTCAATCTTTTAGGAACATGACAAATCGAACCACAAATTAGAGAGGTGAGCATAGTTCTAGATCATTTGAGCATATTCTCAAACACTAAGTGTGCATTATGCTTTTAAAACCATTTTGTGAAAGATCCTACCATCCCTCATCCCATCCTTAGCTCAAAACCTAACCAAATACTTTTAAGAACTCATGCATGCAAGATATCCACTTCCATCCTCATCAATTACCCTTCTAATGGTCCACCCGAGTTATATCTAATAATTAAGAGCTTGGGTTATAGAACCTTACCTTTTAGGAAGAAGACCTAGGTGCCTTTCTTGACAAATCTTCAAGGTTTAAGCAATATCTTAGGAGAAATGTTGATGAAGAACCCCCTTTTCCCTCTAGGATCCTCTCTCTCTCTCTAAATTCATTAGAAAATAGCCCTAAAATGAAGGGTAGTGTATAATATATCGACATGGGGTCGGGTAAGAAAATTAGAAATTTGGAGCCCTGAAACAGATCTGCGATCGCATAATTGACATGCGGCCCGCAAAAGGGACCGCGAAATGGCTCCCAAAACATAAACAAATTGCCCAGGTATGCGACAAGAATGAGGTCCGCATACCTATTCTGCGGTCGCATAATGCACCGCAGAACTACCGCTCATAAAATTCCAAGGAGATTATGCGATGACTATGTGGCCCACATATTGATTATGCGATCGCATAATTGGCCGCATAGTTGAACTCAAAATTAGCCAACATACTATCTCACTGTGAGGCAGATATGCGGCCCACACTGCTGTTATGCGGTCGCATAATGGGTCGCAGAAATGCACCCTTCTAAAAAATATTTTATTTAGCCTTTTAATGTACAGATCAATCCAAAGGGTCCAAACTTCTAACACATATTCCTAACTTGGCACTACGAGATCTCGGGTTTTGAGCAAAAATTTTCACGGGGCCTTACACACATAATGCTTATGTCATAATTGATCCAGGTTTAATGTTTTCGTATGTGACTCCATACTTTACAATTAACCTCGGGCTAGAACCTGAACAGCTTAGTGAGCCATTCCTAGTAGCTACTCCAGTTAGCGAGTCAGTGAAAATAAAAAAAACCTATAGAGGCTGAGACTCACTGAGTACAGTGGATGGTACTGGACGTTCACTTTTGGGAACCAGCATTTGTTTGCGGTACAACACCGATTTTGCAGGTGAGTCAGCTACAAGTTAGGACTTCCCTCACTTCTAGTGTTATTGGTGAGCTCCGCTTTGCTGGTGGAGTATTCCTTCGAGTCGTCATTATATAGCTATTTCTTTGTTTACTTGGATAACTTGCCAATAAATCTCATGTCCTGAGCAATGCATCAGTTTATCAGTAGAGGCTTCATAAACACAGTCGGTGGGTTAAGATTCAAGTGTTTTTGATAATAACTTTGTGGTATTTCAATAGTTACTACAAATAAAGTTTTGGAGTTGGTTTATTTTAGATATTCAAATTAATTAAAAGTATTTGGTTAAAGTTATTTCTTTGTTGCATATAAAGTTTGAGGTTATAATAGTTTTGATAAGCACAAATGGTTCGCTCGGTCAAATTTACCGACGGGGTGTCGGTCATGGCTTATTCAAAAAATAAATCATGACAAACTTGATATCAGAGCCAGGTTTATAGAGCCCTAGGGGTTTATAAATTCGTGTTAGTAAAGTCTTATTTATTGGTATGAAGCGCACCATATTTATAAATATGAGGCTACCAACATTTAGGAAAAGTCTCATTTTTTTCATACTTTAGATCATGCAGTAGAGCCTACCTCTTAGAAATTATCTAATATATTCGTTTCTCCAAAACTCCCATAAATGGCTCATACTCGCAACGCTGACACCGACAATCAGGATGCTGCTCAAGAAATTATTTCTACTATTATGGATCAAGGTAGAACTAAGAAGGCTTCAACTTAGAAAAGGAAGGGTAAATCCACAAAGGGAATTCAAGTACCCCGGGTTGAACACGAAGAAGGTGTGGAGCATGATGAGCAAGTACCTCAAGATCTAGTACCATCCCCAAATAGCAGTTCCAGCTCAAACAACTATATCTCCAGAGATGGGTTAGATGTTTAATGCTGTCAACAGTGCTAAAGAGATGTTTAAAACCTTTATGGACAACCAAAATGAAAGAAGAGATGAGATTCCACCTCAATCAAATAGACAGAACAATTTTGAGTCCTCAAGAGTGAATGGATTTTTAAAGTTGAGTCCTCCATTGTTCCATGGTACTATAGTTGATGAAGATCAAATGTTGTGGCTGGAGAGTATCAAGAAAGCCTTCCCAGTGATAAGGGCATTTGATGATGAAGTTGTGGAGCTGGTTGCCTACCAGTTTAGAGATGTGGCTGGATCTTGGTTTGAGATGTGGGAAAAGAAAAAAGATGAAGATCATGGTCCACCTACTTAGGAAGAATTTGAAGAGGCTTTCATGGCTAATTTTATACCAGAAGAGGATAAGGAAACTAAGGCTACAGACAGCTCAATCAAGGGAATAAAAGTGTGGAAGATTACTAAACGGAATTCATAAGTTTGGCTAAATATGCTGCTCTCCTGGTTAAGACAGAAAAGCAAAGATCCGCAGGTTTGTAAGTGGTTTGGCTTACCACATTAAGGATACGTGATCAGATGCAGCGGCAGGAATGATAATTTTCTCCTCTGTTGTGGTACATGTAAGTGGTAACATTCAAGTCAGTCCAAACTCGGGTTTCAGGGTTGCAATTATTACGGACATTGGTCATATAAAGACCAATTACCCAAAGTTGTGACGTAATTTCAGTGGGAGATCAACTCGTCCTTCTAGTTCCTCAGCTACTACAGTTGCACCACCTTAGGCTCGTGGTTCTCATAATCAAACAGAGTATGGGGCAGGTAAAGGTGTAGATCGAGTTACTCAGGAAGGGGGACAACCCCGTTTGTTTGTTACACTTGATTGTCAGAGTGCAGATGCATCTACAGAAGTTATTACAGGTATACTTGTAGTCAGCTCACATAATGCTTATTCCATAATTGATCCAGGTTCAACGTTTCCGCACGTGACTCCATAATTTTCAATTAACCTCGGGATAGAACCTGAACAGCTTAGTGAACCATTCCTAGTAGCTACTCCAGTTAGCAAGTCAGTGAAAACAACAAGAGTCTATAGAGGTTTGATAATAGTCTATAATTACGTATTTTAGTCGATTATTATACTCTAATTTACTGCACTTTAGTTGAGTTTGCATTTTAATTGTGAGCGTTTTGCACTAACAGTGTGTTTTATGCTTTGTAGGAGTGATTCCGAGCTATATAGATGTTATAGAATGAAATTAAGTAATTTGGAACTTTGAAATCTGAGTAAGAGCTCAAGGAATTAAGCCGGGATCCGGTTGGGGGGTCAAATTTGATAATTAAGTACGAACGAAGACTCGAGGAGGCATATTGCGTACTGTCTAGTAAAATATACATAACTTTATACTTAGAACTCCATTTGCGCTACAAAATATATGGTTGGAAAGATAACTCAAAGGGTTACAACTTTTATGTTTACATTTTTCCAAATTCCAAACGGAACAGGGTGAAAAATACGGTATAAAGTTCACCGCGGTTGTCACCGTGGTCCGTGCCGCAGTTTGAGGCAGTGCCTTCCGTGGTCGTCACCGCAGTCCACTCCACGGCCGCGGCAGTGCAGACGTGAAATATTTTCCTTTTTTGCATAGGAGAAGGTATAATTGTTTGGGCCCAAAACTACTTGGTTATATATACATGGAAAAACAGTATTTTTGAGGAGTTGGACATATTTTTGACACATATTTGACCTAAGGAGGCAGAGACACAATAAGAGCAAGGCGGGGAATTCTTCAACAAGTTTTTCCTTCCTCTTCATATTTTTTATTGTTGGTTATGACTTTTAGTATTGTAGTTTTACATACTATTATGAATAGCTAATTTGTTATCTAAGGTTTTGGATGAAATCTGTTGGGGATGAATTGGTTGTTATATTAATATAGTTTTGAGTTGGTTGTTAATATCTATTTGTTCAACTACGTTTTGATTTTGGTTAATTGAAAGGATCCTCAATTAGCCGTTCCTATTTATTATGTATCTGCTTGAGAGAGAGTGCATATTTAGGTAGTTGTTTGAACAACATCACTCCCGGAGTATAGACGAGAGTCATAACCGAGGGTTTAGAGGTTGGATTAGAGATAACGATACCTCGGGTGTGATCTAAGTGAACTGTAATGCGAATCGAGCTAGTGTAGCTTGAGAGAGTGCGTCTAGTAAATTATCATAATTGCTTGATATAGATTTATGATAGCTGAAGAGTTCATGATTGATAGAGACAACTAAGTCGAAGCTATAAGAAACATACAACTAAGGGAATCAACAAAGGGAGAAACCATTACCTTAGACCTTATTCCAATTATTTACAAATCAAGCATAGTTAGTTTTCAGCTGTTTATTTATTTTCAATCTTGTCTTCTTGGTGATATTAAACAGATACAGCTAAGCCTTAGTTCTCTATGGGATTCGACTTTGGAATTTTAGATTGGATTATATTTACAGCGACCGCTTATCCTTTTTAGGACTAGAGTTGGGCATGATCAAGGTTGTATAGTTTCAGTCCAAGGTCGCAACACCAAGGTCGATCTCATAGAGTTAGAAATGGTGGATTTCGATGTGATCAAGGGTATGGATTGGTTGTCTTCCTGTTATGCCATGTTAGATTGTCGTGCCAAGATAGTCAGGTTACAATTTCCAAATAAGAACTCGTAGAGTGGAAGTGTAGTTCAACAACACTTGTAGGTAAATTTATTTCTTACCTTAAGGCACAATGAATGATCAATAAAAGGATGTCTCGCTTATTTTTCTCATATCATTAATCCAGAGTCAGAACCACCAGCTCTTTAGTTTGTTCCAGTTGTTAGAAAATTTCCAAATTTTTCCCAAATGATCTTCCCGGACTTCTCCTGAAAGAATCATAGACTTTGGCATCGATCTCATGCCAGACACTCAGACCATATCTATACCTCTTTATAGGATGGCTCCAACAGAACTTAATGAGTTGAGAGAATAGTTGAAAGACCTCCTTGACAAGGGCTTCATCAGGCCGAGTGTTTTATTATCGGGTGCCCCGGTCATGTTTGTCAAAAAGAAATATAGGTCTCTTAGAATGTGCGTGAATTGTCGGTAGTTGAATAAAGTTATCAATAACAAGTACCCACTGCCAAGAATTGATGATTTATTTGATCAACTTCAGGGTGCAAAATACTTTTCAAAGATAGACTTGAGGTCGGGGTACCATCAGTTGAGATTCGGAGAAGGGGCTATATCTAAAATAGCATTTAGAACTCGCTACAGACACTATGAATTTCTAGTAATGTCCTTCGGGTTCAAAAATGCTCCAGCTGCATTCACGGACATCATGAATAGAGTTTTCAAGCCATTCCTTTATACTTTTATTATCGTGTTTATTGATGATATTTTGGTATACTCTAAAAGAAAGTATGCGCATGCAAAACACCTTAGGATAGCCTTGTAGACCTTGAAGGAGAATGAGCTTTATGCCAAGTTTTCAAAATGTGAGTTCTGGTTGCAGTCAGTGGAATTCTTAGGCCACGTGGTGTCTAGTGAAGGCATAAAATTAGACCCTCAGAAGATAGAAGTAGTCAAGAACTGGCCAAGGCCGACAATGCCAACCAAATTCAGAAGTTTCTTGGGATTAGTTGGCTACTATAGAAGGTTTATAGAGGGGTTTTTCGCACTTGAAGTTCCATTAACTAAGTTGACTTAGAAAGTATTTAATTTCCAGTGGTCAGACGATTGTGAGCAGAGCTTTCAAGAGATAAAGAAGAGGTTGACCACTTCACCTGTTTTAACCTTGTCGATAGCTCAGGTGGTTTTATAAAGTATTGTGATGTCTCTAGAGTTGGTCTCGGTTGTGTTCTTATGCAAGATGGAAAAGTTATTGCTTATGCTTCCAAGCAGTTAAAGAATCATGAGAAGAACTACCCCACACACGACTTGAAGCTTGTAATAGTGGTGTATGCATTAAAGATATGGAAATACTACCTTAATGGCGAGCATTCTGAAGTGTTTACAGATCACAAAAGCCTCCAATACATTTTCAAGCAGAAAGAATTAAATTTGAGACAGAGAAGGTGGCTCGAGCTATTGAAGGATTATGACACAAATATCCTTTATCACCTGGGAAAAACTAATGTGATAGCAGATACACTTAGTAGGAGTTCAATGGGTGTCCTGGTCCATCTTGCAGTACAAAGGCGAAATTTGGGTCGAGAAATCAAAAACTGGCAAATGATAGAATTAGAATGGATGAGACTGAAGAAGGAGGTATACCTGCTTATGCCTTAGCACAATCCTCTCTTGCTGCACATGTTAAGTCTAAGCAAGACGAAGATCCATACTTAGTGAAGTTAAAAGATGGAGTCAGAAATAAAGAAATCACTGCTTTCACTCTAGAAAGTGATAGAATTTTGAAGTTTAATGATCAGTTATGTGTGCCTGATGTTGATGGGCCTAGGAAGGCCATAATGGAAGAAGCTCATAGTTCGAGGTACTCTATCCACTCAGGTGCTACCAAAATGTATCTTGACTTGAAAGAGTTGTATTGGTGTAAAAGCATGAACAAGCAAGTAGCAGATCATGTGGCCAAATGTTTGAATTGCCAGCAAGTCAAAGCCGACCATCAGAGGCCTGGTGGCCTAGCTCAGGATATAGAGATACCACAGTGAAAATGGGAGATGATTATATGAATTTCATAGTAGGTCTGACTCGCACATACCTTAAGCATGATTCAATTTAGGTTATTGTAGATCGACTGACAAAGTCTGCGCATTTCCTACCAGTAAAGATGACAGATTCATCAGAGCAGTATGCGCAATTGTACATCAAAGTAATAGTCCAATTGCATGGTAATCCAATTTCAATCATATTTTATAGAGGCCCTCAGTTCACGGTGCATTTTTGGGAGGAATTTCAGAAAATATTAGGTACCAAAGTCAATTTGATAACCTCTTTCCATCCAAAGATCGATGGCCAGGCAGAGACTATTCAGACACTCGAAGATATGTTGCATGCATGTGTTATAGATTTTAAAGGTAATTAGATCACTTTCCACTTATAAAATTTGCTTACAATAACAGCTATCAGGTCAGCATTGGTATGGCTCCTTATGTAGTATTGTATAGGCGAAGATAGAGGTCTCTAGTGGGTTGGTTTGAACTAGCAGAGGTACCGTTGATTGGTCCAGAGTTTGTTTGTGAGGCCTTAGAGAAAGTTCAACTAATTAGAGAAAGACTAAAAACGGCTTAGAGTCGTCAAAAGTCCTATTCTTACAAGAGGCATCGTGACTTAGAGTACATGGTTGGTGACAAGGGGTTTTTGAAAGTTTCACCAATGAAAAGAGTTATGAGGTTTGGTAAAAAAGGAAAACTTAGTCCTAGGTTTATCGGACCTTATAAGATTATAGAAAAGAAGGGAAAAGTAGCGTTGCCCATTGAATTGTCCTCTGTTCATCCTATCTTTCATATGCCCATGCTTAGAAAGTACATTTGTGATGAGTCGCATATAATACCTGTTGATACCATAGAAATTAAAGAAGGTTTGACTTATGAAGAGGCACCTTGTTGCTCCAAAATGCATAAGTAAGTATACGTGGTCGACAAGTAATATAGGATTTTAAGTCCAGATATCTTACCCACATGGACTTGTGATTAACTATCAACTAAATTAAACTAAGACAATTAATCTATTCAAGAAATGTTCTAAAGTACGAATATTTAACTAAAATTAATCTAGAGTAACAAAATTAAGAGATTAAAGAAAATAATGGCAACCTTAAAGATGAATTCAATGGGAGAAAATATTTTGGAGCTATGGGGTAGCTAACAATTCCGTTGAATTTTCTACCTAATTTTTCTAATTAATTTATCTAGTTTATTGATTGACGAGTTTAATATTGCTCGTAGCCTTCTCTCGAATTACAACTCGCCTATTCAAGCTAACTTAAATCCTATATTCCTGTGAAATTAGGATTAATAAGAATACATTTATAATTCCCGTATAATAACCAAGAAAAGCGATTAGGTATATTTCTATCTTAACCGCAAATCCATTCCCGATATTCAAGTTCAAGATCTTTCTCACTCAATCTTATATGCAATATAGAATTATCTCTCCCCAATTCAATCTTAAATTCATAGATAGTATTCAATTAGTGATAAAGAAATCAAATAATTAAGCGCAAGATTTAATAAATAAACCACTATGATAAAATAATAAGAACAATTCAAGTTCAAACTACAATGTTCATGTAGCATCCCACAACCCTAGAACTAATACACTATGAAATTAAGAGAAGAAAAGATAAGAAAAAATAGTTAGAAGCCTCCTCCAAGCGTGTTGTGTTCTCCTTAGGTTTAAAGTATGTCAAAAGTCTAGAAAATGTATTCATACCAAGTAGGGTCGGGCCTAGACGAAATTTTTCTTTCCTAGCCGAAATAGGAAAACTTGCAAATTTAATGCTTTCCATATGTCGCCCAGTGCGTCGAACTAATGCTTTTCCTTGTCAGACAAAAAAAAAACCCACTCTCTAAACTCTGAAAATTTCTGACAAAAATTTGCACTAGTGCGTCGCACAGTGCCTCACAGTAGTGAATTTCTTTAGCAATTGCTTCTTCCTTGTTTTGATGTCCAGAATTGATCCTCAACCCCTAAAAATGATCCTGGCTTAATCACTAGGCTTTTACTCAGACTTTAAAGCTCCAAATAGCTCAAATTAGTTCCACAACAATTACATAACTCGAAATCACTCCTATAAGGCATAAATCACACAATAAGTGCAAAACACTAGCGATTAAAGCTCAAATATGATAAAAGTGCAGTAAATTAGAGTACTGTAAGCGACTAAAATACGTAATTATAGCCTATCATCAACGCTCCACACCTAAACCATTGCCCGTCCTCGAGAAATCAAACTACACTTTATATAGACATAACCTTTTTAAACAATCCCCCTAAATCATTACACCAAAAATATTTAAAATAGACTAAGCATAATAGTGTAACATCATCACCTCAAGATTTAACTCATAAGCACCACGCACTTTTCATAACCCGCTCACTTACTCTAACGTAGAGGTCAATCATTACCTTTTCTTTATGAATCAAGTGCCCTCACACAACAAAAGAGAGTAGTTCCACACTCAATAAAATTTAAGAACAATTAGGAACTCAAGATAGAAAAATTCTCTGACTCTCAGAAACAACATTCATATGCCACAAAATATGCACCATAGGCTTGCCCGTATTATACTACTCTAGTAATCGTGCTCATTCAGTCTAAGATTAAGTAGGACTTTAGTTGGTTGTAATGTAGGCTATGAGACTGGTAAGATACATTTAGATATAAGAGTGATTATACCTTCCTAAGCACTTTAATGGATAGACTTTAACATTAAAATCCCACACTTATGCCAAACCATAACTCCATCTTCACATTAATGTACATCAACTCCTTACTTCTTTAGGGATATTTACATCAAGAGTTACCACTTTCAAGGAATATTTTTCACAACAATACAACTATTTTTCTTTCTTTTCCTTTTCAATTCAAGTGACTCTTACTTTTTTAAAATAATGCACATTTCTCCTTATTTTCTTAGTTCCACTCAAAAGCCAGACCAACCATCCCACACTTTAACTTTTATAAAGTTCATAACAGTTTCAAGTGCTCGTGAGAGGTGAAAAGGTTCAAATAGATGGTTAATTCAGATAAATAGGTAAGACTTGTAATGTGGTTACCAAAGAAATACAATTACATACTCAAAGGGGTTAACTACAATACATAACAATTAGGTGGGTAAAAACATATAAGTGGGTCAACAAAGAAATGCCTATATCACCTCCAAGACGGAATAAAACCACTATTTCGCTTTGCAAACACACATGGAAAGTTTTAGACATCAAATAGAATGCACATGATAACACACAAACCTCACATACACGACACATAATTCACATAGGATTGGAATCACATCAAGACACTCTAGTTAAAGAAATTAAGCAAAGTTAAGATCATACAATTTAAGGTACTTATACAAGAGTTAAAAACTGAGCGTAAGCGTCACCACCAAAGTACTCACTGTTCTCAAGGCATAATAAAGTCAAGAGATTTTGCTTTAATTCCAATCACAACGCGCTGGCTCCTACTCCCTAAAAAAACTAACTATACCTGATTCAAACAAAACCATTGGAAAAGAACCACGACACAAAGAAAATCAAGGGGTAATTACTACACGACATTCAAAGAAAATCATTTTGTCCATTTTCTTTCGACTTAAATACCTCAAGAAAAATGTCTAGGAGATCCATCATCAAAGTCCTAATTTTTGATTTTTTTAAACAAAAACTACTACACTAAGAACGAGTACTACAACTAAGCTAAGATAACACTGAAAATTACCCAGGCAATCTCCTAAACCCATACTTAAATTTTTTGGAATGCCCTCAATGCATACGATAATTAACAAGAGGGTAAAAGAGACTCCCTGGTAGGCCAAAGACCGAAGAATTAGTAGCTCACGGGATACTCGGACTTCTCCCGATTGGTATCCTTTGTGCTGGTATCTCACACTTAGTTTCAACCACCTGCTCGATTTTGGACACGCCTATTGGCTTTGTTTCCTATGATTATAATCCTACAACATCAAAACAATCACTATAAAAATAATATAATAAAAATACAAATAAAAGAAAGCTGTAAAACTGGGTTGCCTCCCAACAAGCACCCGATTTAACATCGCGGCACATCATCACTTTCACCACTTTTTCCTCCACCTTGAGGATATAAATTGCGCGTCCAATTTTGCATCAATTTTTCTGTCACGTTCCCGGGGCGGTGGTATAAAAATAAAGGAATCAAGTGATATATATAGCATCTTGCACTTCTTGACCTTTAAGTGAGGGACGTCGTTTTGTCTCCTTGGCATGACAAATTTCAGAATATAAGCACTTTGTTCCCTATTCATTGACTCCTCCATAGGCTCGAATGAATCAATTCTCATGTCACCAAGCACACACAATATTTAAAAATGGTTAGAATGAGGCTCAATGCGCTCCAACTCCAAAACTGCATTATTTTTGACATCCTTATTTTTGCACACTTCCTCAACCTCGACACCATTAATATTATTTTTTTCGAATAGTTGGAATTCCTCTTTTTTCTCCGCAAGCTAGTCAGTATCGACAACAATTGGTTGTAGGGCATCAGACGCCTCAACCTTTTTATTCAATTTAGCCTGCATGTCATGGATATCTGAGCCCAATTGGTCTATCTCTTGCCTGAGCTCAATTCTTCCTTCTGTCAGTTGTTCTAGCATATTTGAAAGACCATCACGAAGAGACTCATGAAATTTTATTAGCCAAGAATCGCTCACTATATCTGCTTCTTCAAAATTATCTTCTGGTTAGAAATCGCTCTCTTCAGCCTATTCTTCCGCCTCGGCCTTCATTCTCATGATTGCTGCACTAAATCTTTATATAGACTTTTGATTTTCATCTTGTTTCTCGGTTACTTGCCTCATCATGTCCATAATACGAGCAACACGTTCTATATCCTCCACTTCATTGCTCCTATCAAACTCATAAACATTATTAGAAATATCATAATAAAAGCTCTCAGAAGGATAATAAGAATTAGGACAACCATCCCAATGGCCACCTTGACAACTACACACATTACAAAAATTCCACACATAAGATTGAGATTCACAATTTTTCCACAAGTGTGGTCCTCCACAATAAGGACATGGATCACCAAAATAAGAATAACAAATATTCGACCAATTCTGGTTCCAAGATGCCATGTCAATAAAATATTAAACTAAGATAAAAATAAAAATATAAAAAAATAGAGTAGACAAAAAGTAAAAATCTAATATAGTAGATTAATAGATTTCTAAGTCCTCGGCAACAACGCCAAGTTGGATCGGGCCTAGACAAAATTTCCATTTCCTAGCCGAAATAAGAAAACTTGCAAATTTAATGCTTTCCATACGTCGCACTAGCACTTTTTCCTGTCGGACCACAAAAAACCGTGTCTCTGAACTTTGAAAATTTCTGACAAAAATTTGCACTATGCATCACATAGTGCCTTGCACTAGTGCATTTCTTCAGCAATTGCTTCTTCCTTGAATTTTGATGCCCAAAATTTATCCTCGACCCTTAAACACGATCATGGCTTAATCCCTTGGACTTTTACTCATACTTCAAAGCTCCAAATAGCTCAAATTAGTTCCACAACAACTACATAACTCGAAATCACCCCTGTAAGGCATAAAACACACAATACATGCAAAACACTAGAGATTAAAGCTCAAAAACAATAAAAGTGCAGTAAACTAGAGTGCGATAAGCTACTAAAATACGTAATTATAGCCTACCATCAACACCCCACAGTTAAACCATTTCTCGTTCTTGAGAAATCAAACTACATTTTATATAGACACAACCTTTTTAAACAATCCTCCTAACTCATTATACCAAAAATATTTAAAATAAACTAAGCACAATAGTGTAACATCATCATCTCAAGATTTGACTCACAAGCACAATGCATTTTTCACAACCCGCTCACTTACTATAACGTAGAGGTCAAGCATTACCTTTCCTTTATGAATCAAGTGTTATCACAAAACAAAACATAGTAGTTCCACACTCAATAAAATTTAAGAACAATGAGTAACTCAAGATAGAAAGAATTCTCTCACTCAGGTTTGTAAAATTTTCTATTGTCAATTATCCTACAGTAGTAATAGGTAAGAATGGAATAGTTAATTCTCTTCTTTCTCTGTATCAAAAGTAAATTCCATATTTATGTGTGAAACTTTAAAATTAATTAAAATGCACTGGTTGTTGTAGAATCGATTGTTTGACGGGTATAAAGTGGACTGGAACCTACATATTGGCTCCGGGAGTTTTGAGATGAGTAGATATAATAACTCTTTACTAAAATGGTTTTACTCACAAAAATATTCCCACAAAGTGCTTGATAAAATGCTTTAAAAAGTCAACATGTGCTTCTTTGGAACGAGTGAGTATATGTTGACTAAGTATATTCTAGTTAAAGCTTATGTATTTTACTCGAGAAGTATAAGCGTCTATTTTCATATTTTTATGCTTTATTACACGATCTTACATGTTAAAATGTCAAGAGTTAGATAAAACTTTTAAAAATACTTTGTGTAATTTTATTTCATGCTTATGCTATGTGCACTCAAGAATATTGATAGATCACTATTCAAACAAGATTTAGACTTGAAAAATCACAAGAGAAGTTTTAGAAAGAAAAGATTTTTGGGAGTATCCTCCATTTTGAGAAGGGCTCATCGTCCAGGCCGAGGGTCCTAACCAAGACGTTGACTTCCTGAAACTACTTGTGCCAAAGTAGGGAGCACACGAGCCGAGGGTCTCGTTGCTGAAAATTTACTTAGCCAGGCTAAGGTATGATATATGAGCACTGAAAACCATGGAGCGAGTGGCAACTCATGGATTGGGCCTATTCGATTAGGTTGGGATCGAACCCGTGCCGATCACACCGTAATTAAGACAGAAATAAGTCAGGATAGTTAGAACTTCTGGAGCATAAAGTGAAGTTTTATTTTTAATAAGAAAGAAAAATAAAAGAATTTATTTCAGAATACTCATAAACAGTTGTTATACAATTATTTTAGAATTGTTCTTAGAGGCTTTATGTTTTACATGCTTTTAGAATCTTTGCTTGTAATGTATATTTTACTAAATTTATGTCCCTGTCATTGAGACTCATTGAGTACAATAGATAGTACTGACGTTCTCTTTTGGGAGCCTGCATTGGTCTGCAGTACAATTTAGGAATCGGTTTTGCAAGCGAACCGGCTACAGGTTAGGACTTCCCTCACTTCCAGTGCTATTGGTGAGCTCCGCTTTGCTCGCGGAGTATTCCTTAGCTTTGAATTGTCATTATTTAGCTATTTCTTTGTTTACTTGGAGAATTTGCCAAGAAATATCATATCCTGAGCAGTGCGTCAGTTTATCAGTAGAGGCTTTATAGACACAGTCGGTGAGTTAAGATTCAAGTATTTTTGATAATAACTTTGTAGTATTTTAGTAGTTACTATGAATAAAGTTTTGGAATTGCTTTATTTTAGATATTCAAATTAAATAAAAGTATTTGGTTAAATTATTTTCTTTGTTGCATATAAACTTTGAGGTTATAATAGTTTTGATAAGCACAGATGGTTCGCTCGGTCAAATTTAACGACCGGGTGCCGGTCACGACTTATTCAGAAAATGGGCCATGACAAACCTAGTGTTGTCTTGGCTTTACATACTAATAAAGAAGGATGGAAGAGCAAAGCTCAAGCAAATTTATTAAAACTTAAGAAAGGACTGCATTTTCTCAACTTAATGGAAGAGTCTAAATTTGCACAGAACAATGCACAATATGTGTCGATCAAGCCAATTTGTTCATGGTGGAAAGTATATGTCTGAAGTTGCAGAATTCAAGGACTAAGGACTTGGACTTACTGGATGTTGGGCTTAACATGAAGCCACTTAAAGGAATTGTCAAGGTGGGGTTCCATATCGTCATAAATTTTGTGCATTGTCATTCCTCTTTTGAAGCAAATTTAGTTGTTTATCTCAAGTTTGCAAATCTTCTCTTTGATCTGGGTGTACATGATATTCCGATAACCTGTGTTATCAACCTGAATATGTTTACAGACAGTAGTGTCTTTTTCTTCTTATGATCCAATAGTTACACTAAGGGGTGATTGAGTTTATAATCAGGGGAAGTCGGCATCATGTGTTGACTTTATTCTTGCAATGTGTAAAGATGCAGGAGTGTTTGGGCAGGTTGTTGTGACCCAACATTTCGACCTTTGCCCCTATGATCCAGGAATCCTTGTTCTGCGACCTAATGCCTACAAGAGAGCTGTTGCCAATTTTTTGTTTGGTGGTGGTTGCACTAATGCACGAGTAGTGAGCGAATACTTTAAGCTTGTTGTTGTTGCTCTTTTGGTTACCCTAAGGTATGGCATAAGGTATAAGGTTGAGGATCCCTTTGATTGGGTGGAGTTGATTTCATTTTGGGACACCAACATTGGTGCAGATTCACATATACCTACATTGCTCTTATTGATGGCAGCTGGTCATTCTCATCGCTATGTTCTTACGACTCAAAATAGTTGCAAAAGATATTGCTCTATATTGCTTGCTTTCTGTTAACAATGTCAAGCAGATATTGTTATGATTTCTGCTACTCTCAAACCTTGAGGAGAAGGTTTTGTTTGAGGAGGGAGATATTGTTGTGAACTCTGTGGGTGACTAGGTGGAGGGCATATTTGGAAATTTGAATAATTATGTGTGGGACCCAGTTGATCGTTGTGCTTCTTTCTGTCAATATTTTCTATTTTGTGTAATTCAATTTAGTGATTTTATAATATAATATTAGTCTGTGTTTGTGTTGAGAATTTGGTTTGTTTCATATATTTGGTCTTACCATGCTTTTCCATAATTCAAACTTTTAATCCACTCTCATTACCCTCATAATTAACATAATATTGTATGCAAATATCACATACTATGGTGTTTCTTTAGAAGCTTGAGACTCGAATCTCAACCTGGAAATATTGCTCTAGTTTTTAATCAAATTATAACACCGCACTATTTTTCTTGTCCACAAGAATACATAAAGAATAGGAGATACGTATAAAGATCAAATCTAATAGATATTTTTATTCTACAACTTAACAAACTTTAATAGCACTAGTTTCATGATCATCTGACCGGTAAAAATGAAATGATAAAATAAGTTGAGACACCAGTTCGAAGACGTGTTCATTAGTTTCTCTTTTATCTTAGAACACGGTTCGAGCTTAAGACAAAATTTTCTTCACCAGCAATAGTAGAATTTAGCCTTCCACCAGCCCAACCGTTGTTTAACGGGCGAGCAGCAGCTCGAGCTGGATCCCCAACCACTCGACTGCCCTCAACTTGTTTTCCATACTCCGGAAGGCCCTTTGCCTTTCTCTCTTTCCTTCTTTTCCTCTCCTCGTCTCTTTCTTTCCTCAGCCAACTCTCCACTGTCCTCTGCGTATACAGTTAGAACAACCATGTAAAATCCATATGAGACAAACATATGAACAAAGTATCTCAGGTAAAATCCATTTTAGAAAAATATATGATAACAACTTGTCATGTTTCAGCCAAGTGTCCAGGAGCTTGATGAAATCAAACAGTTCATCAATGAACCTCCCAGCTAAGCAGCAGGATGGGGAGCATGTTTGAACTTTCCAAATAAAAACTGAATGAGATTCTACTTTGGATTTTATATTTTGTAATGACATCAGAACTTACCATTAATGACATATTGCTGATCTCCTTCACCTTGTCCATTGGCATTGCTAATTGCAACTTCCCATGATCCACATATAGCTTCAAATAATACAATTATTTTAACCATCACTACTTTCTTCAAAAGATCCAAATAAAGCAAGACGTAGGATTCAGCTCTTACCATATGAGAAGGCCAATTCTCAAGACCATCAAAAATATGTGTTGCATAAATTATAGTAGCGCCTCGCTCTTCACATTCTTTGCACAGAAATTTCAAAAGATCAGCCCTCGCAAGAACATCTAGGTCAACTGTAATCTCGTCAAGAAGAAGAACCTACACAAGCAGGGGGATATCTTATGTCAATATTGTCTTCAAGCAATTTGTTACAGTTAAATGGGAACTACTTTTACTCAATGAAAGGCAGGTGTACCTTGAATGGTTTCAGGAGACCCATACAGATCTGCACTCTTCTTCTTTGCCCATCAGATGCTTTATGCATTCTCCAGGATAGATCAATACCAAGAACCTGCATCAACATAATATATAAATTACTGATATATCTATCTAGTTGTTTGCACATTGGATATATTCACACAATCAGAGTTATTAAAAGATAAGTATGGTTAACATCCACTGAAAAGGTTAAAAGGTCTAATTTTCTTCCCCTAGTTTTCTATGTGTGTTTTCGTATGATGTATCCTATTTGGCATTTGTAATTTTTACTATGGGAGAGAGTTAGAACAGTCCAACTTGTCATGCAGAAACATATTCTGACTAAGCCTGTAAAATTAGTAAAAAGAGAAAAAAGGTAACAACAAAAAGAGAGAGCGTTTACGACATATGGTCCACCATTACCGGTTTTACCCTCAAAGAACTAACAGAAATCTTATAGGTCTAGTGTTGTTATACTTTTGAGATATAGGGAAGAATCACAAAAAGGGATTAGAAGCACAGTTTTATGTACACCAATAGAAATTTCTCAGCCTGCCATACTGCTCTAATGAGAATATCTAGTCTAGAGAGAATAATGAAAAATACAAATTGTGATTTCAAGGGAAGGGTGGCTGTGTTTGGCAAAATATAATTATTGTACATCTGTTTTATAAGTAGAGGCACTAACAACATCAACATTTTTTGCCATAGATACCTGTCAAATTGGCTTTGTCACTCTGGTTCAGTTTTCAAAAACTTACATTATTTAATTGCTCGGTTTCAAGGATAATGGATAAATTGCTCATTTTAACTAATTGTAGCTGCCTTTGAAAGAGTTGCTTCCAGAGATCCAAATAGGAGTTGCTTATGCCATCAAAAGCTCCTCCATTCCATTCAACTGTTGTATGTCTACCGATACAATACTAGCAGCGTTTCATAGAAATAAATGTAAATGTCCGAGAAAAGAAAGAATGACATGGATTGCTTTTATCATCTTCAAGGACATGTCAGCATATTATATTTATGAGTTGCCTTTGTTAATATAATAACTGAGCAAGCAATAGATAATATAAATTCCTTTTGCTTTGCATTTGTGTAATAGGGCGTAGGGATAACAATCAAAATCAAGCAGATCAAAGTTACATGGGACTTTCAAATTTCCGCACAGAGAACTTTCGTTCATTTTCCAGCATACCTTAATTAATTCATCTCGTCTTTGTGGGTCAGTTCCTGGAACCCCAAAAATCATTTTCTCCGCAGAAATATCCATTTGAATAGGCACCTCAAATCCAGCAAATGCAACTTCTCTCCTCCACTGTAAAAAGAAAGCACAAAAGAAATTAATTTTCTACTTTAATGATCAATTTCTGAATTCACAAGTTCATTAAAAGATGTGGCACATTTATTTTTCACGAGACAGATGTATCTAGCCTAAACAAGATGTTTGCATTGTTATAACATATCATCTTTAAACAAAAGCCTTTTTGTAATGTACCATATTATTACATGTTGTAACTACCAACAAATAAATGAGATAAACCATGTTAAAGAGAATTTTAAAACCAGATAGAGGTTCAACTTAATTAACGACATACTCTTGGTAAACATAACAGAAGAATACTTGGTTATGCTTGAATTTAATGAATTGGACATAAGATGAGAACTGCCATCAAATACATGCATTTAACAAAATAAAGAAGCAAACAGTCCTAAAAACATAATAAACCATAAAAATATGGTCGACGAACAGAGAGAAAAGATACCTCTCCACCTAGATAGCTGAGGTCTCCAGAAGAAGTTAAAGCAGTGTCATGAAATGCAGATCTTCCAAGCACTCTGACCATGTCTGGTTCTACCATGTGCTTTCCTCCCAATATCTTCAGAATTGTAGTCTTCCCTACAAAAAGTACATCCATTTACCCAACATGAGATGTCTCTCAGGTCTACTGGTAGGGCGAAAAATGCCTATTCTGTGTTTGGTTAGCTATGTTTCTATATTTTCCACCAAAAGGAGGAAGCCATTTTCCTTTCAAATATCACACATCTTACTCCATATGCTTACTTCAATAAACATTTGTGACAAGAGGGGTTGCTCTGATGGTAAGCAACCCCCACTTCCAACCGAGAGATTGTGAGTTCGAGTCATCCCAAGGTGGGGGTTCTTGGAGGGAAGGATGTCGAGGATTTATTTGGAAACAGCCTCTCTACCTTTGGTAGGGGTAAGGAGGATCTATTTGGAAACAGCCTCTCTACCTTTGGTAGGAGTAAGGTCTGCACACTACCCTCGTTATACTGGGTTGTTGTTGTTGTAAACCTTTAATACCTAAAAAAAAATGTCAAAACACTATCCTCATAGCTTACCTTGTACATTGTACAATTACCCTGTGGGTTGTGTCACCAAAATTTTAAATCTCAATCGGCTGAAACATGATCCAGAAATGATTTACAAATAAAACATTTTCCACCAAAAAAACAGAACATTTTCATCTATACCAAATGCACCCTAAATTTCGAAATTGGACATTTAAAGCAGCAAAAAAAATAAAAATTATAAGGCAACCCTTTTGATTTTTAATTATATTAAAGAGGAAAATTTTAATTCAATGTCAAGAAGAGCGATAGAATTGAACCTGCGCCATTGGATCCAACAAGAAGGCAGCGGTCACCAGGATAGAGGGTAAGTGAGAAATCTTCGATTAAGGGTGTAGATCCAGGGGGCGGGTGGCCATCGATACCAGGGTAGGTGAATTTGAGCTTGTTGATCTCAACTGATGGCTTCCTGTCTTCCTTTACAGCCATGCCTATCAAGTGTTTGGTGAAAAGCAATAGAGAAGTAGAGTAGTGATTGTGCTTTTGTGAGTTTAGTTTTATAATAGAAAAAGACAGAAGGAATGTGACTATGTGAGGATACTCAAGATTCAGCCATGGCCACGTACTTCACTTCCTTCCCATACATCGCTTCTTCAACTACTTTTCCAACCGCCGACCGTCAAGTTAAATTAATCGAAAGAAGAATTATACTTGCGATTTGATCCTCCTATTATTTCAAAAGTAGACTTTGACCTCTATCTCTATACTTGTTTCAAAATATTTTTTGCGTGAAGTTGTTGCACTGGTTGCATAATTTAAATGAGAAATGATTATTTTTTTTACATTTGTTATCTTATATGACAAAATATTTAAATGATTACAAAAAAAATTTATAACCTTGTATTATTAAATATTTTACTATAAGAACTTTAAATTAAATTATTATAAAAATTAGAAATGAACATTTTTTTTTGAAATAAATAAAAAAGAAAATAAGTGTATAACTGAAATATAACGAGTAATAGTTGACAATCTTTTTTTTTTTTTCCCTATCTCTAGTGTGCAGATACACTAGATAAACATTCCTTAAAATTTTTTTCCTCTTTAATTCCCTTCCTCTTGTCCTCTACGTTTTCCCCCAACATTTTCAGTTTAGCTCGTTTTAGGGCCTCGCATTTAAGGCATCATGCTGTCAAGATGGAGATCAACTTTACAGGGATTTGAAAAGATATATTTATTTGAAGAGCCATGTAATTCAACAAGCGGGGATAGCTCAGTTGGGAGAGCGTCAGACTGAAGATCTGAAGGTCGCGTGTTCGATCCACGTTCACCGCATTCTTTTAATTTTTGCTTCAAAGTACTTACTGTATCCTATTTTCCGAACTTCTCTACAAAAATATTTTTCTGTCTCCTTTTGGGGACTTCTCCATTTTCAACCCGTCGCTGATCAGGAGGAGCTCTCACATCGATCACCGAAGCCATCTTTTCAGGTACACTCTTTCTATGCGTGTCTCATCCCTCCCTCCCTCCCCCCCCTCCCCCAACTAGGGTTCAACTCAATCCCACCATTGTGTTTTTCCCTCCCAATCACTCAAACACCAGTTCTACCTAGTGAACTCAATCTCGCTTAGTCAACTCTTTATAATTAGAGATCAGGATCAGTTCCTTTTTCTTTTTTTTTTGTGTGTGTTATTGTTGGTTTTTTTTTGGGTGCTATTTGAATCAAATGCAGTATTGTTTCCAGAAATAATTGCCTGTAATTCTTCACTTGCTAAATTTGTAAACTAAATCCAATAAGATCAATATTTATTTTTCTTTTTGGCTCTTTTGGGAAATTTGTGTCAACTGCAAACTCGACTGTTCTCTGGAAGAAATAGCTTGAAATCTTCAATTAACTAAGCTTATTTACTGAATCCATTCAGATCAACTCGCCACGGGAGGCCAAGAAAGAAAAGGGGTTTAATCTAAATGGCAGCTATTTACAGCCTTTACATCATCAATAAATCAGGAGGGCTTATTTTCTACAAGGTGAAATTCAATTTCTCGCACTTTTCAGCTTAGCTTGTATTTGTTTATCGTAAGTTGTGGTTTTAATGAGTGTCTAAATAACTTTAGGATTATGGTTCTGCTGGAAGAATGGACACAAATGATAGTTTGAGATTGGCTAGTCTTTGGCATTCTATGCACGCTATCTCTCAGCAGTTGTCCCCAGTTAATGGTTGCGCCGGGATCGAACTCCTTCAAGCTGATAACTTTGACCTCCATTGCTTCCAATCTCTTACTGGTAATTCTTACATCTCCACCATTTTTTGGCTTTATTTGATTTATTTTCAGAAGCATTTTTTACTTTTGTGATTTTTATCAGCTTTAGTTTTTGAGATCTTTTCCATCATATATATTGGGTTATAGGTTGTACAATTTATCCTTTTTGTGAAGGAAATGTGTAGTTATACTGTGCAGCTATAAGCTAGAAAGGAAGTAAAGCTTACTTAGTAGCAAGAAAATTAACTGTTGTGAACTCAGTGAGTGACTCGGTGGAGGACATATTTGGCAATTTGGAAAACTATGTGTGGGACCCGTTTTGAGCATAAGCAGGTTCTCAGTGTGTGAAAGTGCATCGTGAGAAAATTAGTTATAAATACAGTAGAAGGCATAGTCCATTTTATGCTGAAGTTATCAAAGTGTTAGCTCTGTGTCTATCTCATCCCCAATTCTGTATCCGTCTATTCCTCATCTCCATTCTTCTTAGATTTCTATTGCAATGTCCTTATTATCGTTAGCAAATGCTTTGTAATTCCCATTAGTATTGAGTTAATACAATTAGTTGGTTTGGTATATTATCTGGGTTGTTTCATTGGTGCTTTCATTGAGAGGTCTTCTATGGAGGGCCAAGTAATTCGAACTATCGATAATTAAATTAAGGTCGTGAAGGATTCATGGTCGAAGGATACCGCTGAAATTCGTTCATTGTTACATGAGTTGGTTGAAAACCTTGCAACGATTAAGCCTACTCCGGTGGAATTCCGACGATTCTGTGGCGAGGATCCGGAGTTATGGATTTCTCAGGCTGGACGCTACTTTAAATTCCATGGCACATCGGAAAACATGTTTTTACGCGCGTCTTTGTACCTAGATGGTGAGGCGTTGGAGTGGTTCCGATGGCTTTTTCGGAACAAGCAATTGTCGGATGGGGAACATTTTGTTGCAAAGGTGCGGATTCGTTTTGGTAAACAGCATCTCGAATCGCCAGAAGGTCACGAGGCGACAATCAGGGAATATTCTATAGATATCGAAGACAAGGTGTTCGACCAAATTACCCAGAGTGAGGAACCTGATATGCATTGCCATTTTACATGCGATGAATCACTCCTCGTTCGTCTTGTTAAACGAGATCAGCTTGTGCCCTGTGAGATTGCTCAATTTCCTTTTACCGAGATTTTATGTGTTGAATCTAAGAAACTTTTGGCTGCACCAGCCCTTGCATCTGAGATGCAACATGATTTAGAGGATAGAAAATCTGAGGAGGTCCAGGTGTTGTATGAAATCTCAAATAGCCATTGCCCAACAGTATTTGCAAAGGCGCAATCAGATGCCCCAGTTGAAATGTTCGCTGAAGAAGCTACATGTCCTGAAAGCAGCGTAACCCAACTGTTTGCTGAAAGTCCCCAAAGAGATGCCAGTGAAGTACATTACTGCACCTTCTCTTGATCACGTCCAACGGCAAATTGAATTTGAGACTTTTGAAGACATGTATCTTGCTAAATTTCTCATGGAGCCTGTGATTATTGAGGACCTATGTCTTGATAAATTGTTTATGGAGAATGAGGACGTCATTCCAAGAAGTGACATATTTTCGGATGAAATGTTGTCTGGTGATGATCATGAGGAATCTACTGGGGGATTCACTAATCACCATATTTTGAATCGATTGATCCTGTTGCTAATTTCTTATGTGTTACCATAACCTTAAATGCAGCGAATCTTTCTGTTTAGTTCTAAGTTCATGGCTCTAACAAGTTCTACTGAGAAAGAGGAGGCACATACATTGTTTGATGATCTTAGAAAAAGGGGCTGTTTATTTTCTAAGTTGTATGATTGGCAGCCTGTGGGTGGAGTTGCAATGGGTATTGAATGCGTTTGTAATTTTCAAAATTCTTGTACGTCATACAATCTACTGGGTGAGTCTATAGCATAGTCATTTCTATATTCCTTTGATGGTGCTCCGACTCACCTTGAGGAGCAGTACATGCTTACTCGATTCAGGTATTTTAGGAGTGGTTTGATGTGGTGTCACTGTGAGATTGCGTATCTAGTTGTTGTGATGCATTGGCTACTAATGGAGCTCATTCATTATGAAGAAGACATCACTCGCTACAGCCCCGTATACAAGATTTTAATGATGCTTTCTTGCGGGGTTGGAGTTCCTGCTTCTACAGTTCTAATGTTGCATCAACCTAGTAAGGTCTTGGCTATGTTGGCTGATAAAGAAGGATGGAAGAGCAAAGTGCAATCAAATTTCTTAAAGCTTGATAAAGGACTGCATTATTTCAACTTAATGGAATAGTCAAAGCTCGAACATTACAATGCACAATATGTCATCATTGTAGATATGCTTGGTCGATCAAGTCAATTAGTTCATGCTGGAAACTACATATATGATGCTGTAGAATTCATGGATATGGACTTACTGGATGTTGGGCTTAACATTAAGCCATCTAGAGGGCTTGCCAAGCTGGGTTTCCAAACCGTCATATATTTTTTGCAACGTTATTCTTCTTCCATAGCAAATTTGGTTGTTTATCTCAAGTTTGCTAATCTTCTCTTTGATCCTGGTATACATAATATAGTTATAACCGCTGTTTTAAAAGGCAGAATTGGGACTCGTCCGAGGCTCGCTCGGGGGTGCAGCACTTGTAAAACGCCCCTGGGCTTATGTGTGGGGCTTAGTTCCGTGAGACTTACGCCTCGGCCATCGGGGCTTACGCCCCGGACACGCCCAACACCCAGTGTACTAGGCTCGCCTAATAGAACTTTGTGCAATTGTATGTAACTAACTTTGTAAATCCTCAAATTTTCTTAATAAATCGTTAACTATTCAAAATTACTTTTTTTTTAAATCATAAATCATTAAGTTGAGAGTATTTTATGTCATAATTAAAATAAAAATTATTGCACGTTATCCACTAAGACTGCTATAATAGTTAATTTGGAATGAATCTTTCATCCAAAAAGTATTTGTTTATTAACTTTTGTTATGTCTTTATTATATAATAAGCCATAGTTTTTATATAATTAGTTTTCTAAATATGTTTTTCATGTTTACGAGATACAATACTTATTAATTTAATAGCTTAGTATTAACTAGTAACTATTTACTATTTGTTATCATGGTATTGTATGGTAAATTATGTGTCACTTTATTAACTTGTTGAAATCTAAAAATAAATAATGCTAGAGAATCATATTTAAATTGTGAATTATGTTTTTATATAAATTCTGTTTCAAATAGAAAATATATTAAATAAAAAGAGTATTTTAAGAAAAATATCAAATTATAATGTCGAAATTCTTTCAAGATTCATTACTCCTTAAGAGATACATATAAGATTTCGTATCGAATACATTACTTTTGATGTTTGAGTTGTAACGACGTTGCAACTGATTGGCATAGTATAATATATGTCATACTTTTCGTATTATTCATAGTTGAGTTATAATTTATAAATATTTCAAATAGATTATTTTTTATAATTTTGTGATTTTGATATAATTTTTATAATTATTTTTTATTTTATACTATCTTACAATTCTTGAAATTAGTAAAATTTAAAGATCTGTGGGACTTACGCCCCATGTCTCAGGGCTTATGCCTTGCCTCGTCAGAGGTAAAACGTCTCGCCTCACGCTCCCGCCTTTTAAAACATTGGTTATAACATATGCTATCAACGGGGATATGTTTGCAAATAGTGTTGTTTTTTCTACTTATGATCCAATAGCTACACTATGGGGTGATTGGGTTTATAGTGAGGGGAAGTCTGCATCATGTGTTGTTTTTATTCTTGCAACATGTAAGGACGCAGGACAATGTGGGCAAGTTAGTGCGAGCCAACACTTCGACCTTTACCCCTATGATCCAGGAATTCAGGTTCTTCTACCTAACGCCTACGGTCCTGTATGTAGGAAGGGGGTTGTTGCCAATGTTCTACTTGGTGGTGGTTGTACATATTATTTTGTGGAGCTGCTACCTCGACCCAAATTACTAAGTGCAGTTGCTGTGGATATTGTTGAGGCCCCTGAAGATGCTGGTTGGATGACATCAAATCATCGTTACATGGACAAAGGGGTGCAGCATTCCTTCAATCATTTTATCCCTAGTGTCAGACGGCGTTGATCTATTTTCCATGGCTATAATCTCAGTGAGGAAGCAAACATTCCGTGGAATGCCTTGCCCAATGTTAACACTAGGGATGGGAAAAGGAGTTGTTCACTTTGAGATTGGACTAATTTGTGTTGCCCTTTCATGTGCATTTATTTGCACTGATGCAGGAGTGATAAGCTAGTACGTTAAGCTTATTGCTGATGCTCTTTTGGGTTCTTTAAGGTATAACATAAGGTATAAGGTTGAGGATCCCTTTGATTGGACGAAGTTGATTTCACTTCTAGACGACAACCTTGGTACTAATTCACATATATCTGGATGGCTTTCCTTGATGGTTATTCCCATTACCATATTATTATGTGTCATACCAGATGCAAAGAAGTTGCTTTGAATTGCTTGTTTGTTGTTGATTGTGTCAAGAGGATATTGCTGCAATTTTTGTTTTACTCGAACCTTGCGGACAAGGTTCTTTTTGAGGCGGGCGGTATTGTTATGAACTCAGTGAGTGACTCGGAGGAGGACATATTTGGCAATTTGGAAAACTATGTGTGGGACCTGTTTTGAGCATAAGCAGGTTCTCAGTGTGTGAAAGTGCAGTGTGAGAAAATTAGTTATAAATACAGTAGAAGGCGTAGTCCATTTTATGCTGAAGTTATCAAAGTGTTAGCTCTGTGTCTATCTCATCCCCAATTCTGTATCAGTCTATTCCTCATCTCCATTCTTAGATTTCTATTGCAATGTCCTTATTATCATTAGCAAATGCTTTGTAATTCCCATTAGTATTGAGTTAATACAATTAGTTGGTTTGGTATATTATTTGGGTTGTTTCATTAACAGACCGAAATCATAATCGTGGGCCCAACATTTTTATGAATTTAGTCCATATGCTGCAAAGGGAGAAAAGGTAACTTAATGAAAAACGATTTCCTGCTGAAGTGTAGATATTGACTTCTATGTAGGTAAATATGATGCAGAATCTTTAAGTGGCTCATGCATCTCTTCTCCATTTCATTTGTTCTATCCATTTAATTTCCCTCCAATTTAACTCATGGAACTAAAAGATTTTCCAACTTCGCAATTCAGAAAAGCTAGAAGTTTTGTCTAAGGGACTAGAGGATGAAAAGAAAAAAAAAACCTAAACCTTTCTATCAGACAGGGTATGGAGGGGTTAGATCGTCTCGGCACTTATGTGTAATCTTAGTTCTTTACCTCTAAAGCCAAGAAAAACGTGCGCCAACAGTCCTAGTGCAATCAATCAGCATCTCATAACAGCTTCTTGAGATTTTACGCACCAGTGTGGCAATTCAATACATTTAAGATTAAATGATAGACGAAACTAAACTAGGTAAAGCATCATAAGGACTTAGTGAAGCACATATGGGCGCAGGATCTTGTTGCACAAAAAAGCAACCCAGGTATCTACAGGAAACATCATATAAGTCGCTGGACGTGCAGATTTTCTCATTTGTTTTGGACAAAAGAAACTCAAAAGGCTACTAATATGGTGATCCCCGAATATTTAGCATGTTAACTTGGTCATGAAGGACTTGCATTCTAGTTTGAGTTAATGATGAATTGAATTGTATCAATATGACTGCCAATTCATATTTAGACCAGTGTTTGTACTATATTATTCTTGAAATCTATATACGCTTATGGGTATTTAAGAATTTAACTTGGCTAATCATTTCTATTATCTTTGGGGCTTTTTTGAAGAACGTAACTCCTTGTTTCTATATTGGTACTGCTTGTCAAGAGATATGCTGAATCTGTTCGAATATAGGCTAATAATATTCTTCCTTTTTTATTTGTTATAGGCTAATACGGAGAAGTATTCTTTCTATAATTAAAAAAAAAACAATGTGTTGACTAATTAGGCTCGATCGAGCTGCTTGATCTGTTTTATGATGTTGTGACTTGCCCATGTTGTAGTTTCACTTTCCATATCTTTGTTGAAGTTGTCTGCTTTAAGGCTAACAGGCTAAAAAAACTTACGTATAAGATCTAACAGGCTAATAAAGATGACTACTGGGTCTACCTAATCACTTGATGAATACTTTAGTGTTATTTTGAAAGATAGGTGTCTATTGTTCTTGTAGCTTGAGGTGTATAAGTTCAAGGCTAGTGAACTGATAGTCTTAGAATAACTACAACGTTCTACTGGTGGTTGGCTGTTGATTTATTTGAAGTGCATTATAGTAGACTCTTCATTCTTTGCAGCATAAATACACCAACACCCTTTTCGGACAGATGAAGAAAAAGAATGAGATTATATATTCATGAACTCCTCCTCTCTGTGTTGCCTAAATCTACCAAAACGTGAACCATAAGAAAATATCCCAAAAACACACTATACTCAGAAAGAACTGAAGGAGGTTGTGGTTCTTCAAGATAACTACTGTCTAACCTTGGGTAGATGACATTCTCTTCCTGGATTGTAAAACTTCACAGAAATAAGTTTGTCCTTAAGATAATAGTAAGTTGAAATGAAGCGAAATATTTGAAAACAGGAAAACATATTTGGGAAAGATAGAAGCTGTTTGCACCTATCAAAGAGAACACAGATGGAAGATGTTTGCTTGTATAGTTCAGTCATGAAATGGTAGTGGACTAGAAAGAGACAGAAAATGATACTGCAACGAAAATGGTGAAATACTAATCTATAATGATCGGGAAGCCACTTTAGTAAATATTTAAGAAATACTAATCTATAATGATCGGGAAGGCACTTTAGTAAATATTTAACAGACTAGTTCCGATGTTTCTGTGCTTCAGCCAAACTAGTGCCTGAGTTAAGTGTTCTTGGAACATTTAACTTGATGATATTCAATCTTATAGTATCTTTTTGTTTTCCCTTCAATCACTGTGTCAATTTATGTGATACTCCAACCCATTAAAGAATTGGACTGACTTAATTGCAGGAACAAAATTTTTTGTGGTCTGTGAACCTGGAAGTCTGCATATGGAATCTCTGTTGAAGTATATCTACGAATTATACACTGATTACGTCTTGAAGAATCCTTTCTATGAAATGGAAATGCCAATACGGTGTGAGCTCTTTGACATAAATTTGTCACAGGCAGTTCAGAAAGATCGTGTTGCCTTACTGGGGAGATGAGCTTCTCAAACTCATATGCCGCAAATTGTTGATTGGTCTATAATCTGGTAAATTCTGCTGGACAGGTTGCATTAGGACATGTGCAATGTGTGTTTCTTTGTTGTTTCCGGATAATGGCCTTGTAAGATACATTTTGACAACAGCAACCCCAAATAGGATTTGTTATGCAGGGTTGTCATTGCTGATGCTCTTTAGTGTCGTTGAGTTACACGCTCTGCCTGATCTCTCAAGAAATGGTAATGGGACAGATATGGCAAGCAGCAGGTTTTGCCTTAAAAGATCAAGACATTTACCATATTAAACATTAAACGACTCTCTCCATAGAAAAGCACTGATCATTTTTTAATGGGGAAAATCAACTGCTAATCCATTAAAACTTTTCAAGGTGTTAGCTTCTCTGTTTCTTTGTAGTTCTCATTCAGCCATCTATTTCTTCATGTTAGTGCTGGCCGAACCTCAGGTAAACTGGAAGATTAGAAGAATTCCATAGTAACTGCAGGCACCTTCCTAACATTTAAATGTCTTGGGATCGGGTTACCGTGCCATTACAGAGAAATTTGAGGAGAAAATCATCCATTATAAGGGACTTGAGAAGACAGGTAAGGTAAATCACTGAATACTTTCCAGCTCTGGTGCAGGTTCGCCACTTTTGACCAAATGCAACAACAACAACAACAACCCAGTAAATCCCACAAGTGGGGTCTGGGGAGGGTAGTGTGTACGCAAACCTTACCCCTACCCCGAAGGAGTAGAGAGGCTGTTTCCGAAAGACCCTCGGCTCAAGAAAACAGAAAGACAAAAGGGAGACAATATTAACATCACCACATAAATCGTAGGAAAAATAGGAATAACATTAAATTTAGAAGAAAGATGCAAAGTAAAAGCGATAGGTAGTAAATATGTCATGCATTGAATAGCGTAATAGTTAGACACAATATTGCCAATAGCTGTCTTAGACAAAAATCCTACTAGACTAGTCTCGTAGAGGTACGAAGTAAGACAAGACTCGACTACCTCCTAATCTACAACCCTAATACTCGACCTTCACATTTTCCTATCAAGTGTCATGTCCTCGGAAATCTGAAGCCTCGCCATATCCTGTCTGATCACCTCTCCCTAATATTTCTTCGGTCGCCCTCTACCTCTTCTCGTGCCCTCAGTTAGTCGCTCACACCTCCTTATCGGGGCATCTGGACTCCTCCTCTGAACATGCCCGAACCATCTAAGTCTTGCTTCCCGCATTAGTTCTCGCATGGACTTTTGACCAAATGCCTGAACTATTTTATCTGCTCTTATGGTTCTCGCAGAACACCGAATGTGATTAACTTTTTTTTTTTAAACCTTCAATCCTGCCCCCATTGTTATCAATATCAGGAGGCGTTATTTCAGCTTGTAGTAACTCGGTGCTGCCCATCTACCATGATCTCGTTTCCAAAAGCCCGAAAAGAATGAAATCTTTTATAATAACTTGGACCATGTAAATGATAGCAAAAATGGATTAGCCTAAGATGTTTTCTTGAAACAAAACCAATATCTCATCATTCCACCTTGTCGAGAAGATAGGCACGGTATTATCCAATCTCTACCTCAGAATACTGTTAAGTGTTAACCCAATTGCATACGTCGACTCAGACATAAAGCTAAAACTTATCTTTTTTTTGCGTTTCGCCTTTTACCTATTTCACTAAGAAAGAGGGGAGGATATATCATTAACCCTAAACTGCGGACGGAGGCAGACATGAAGAGTCTAGACATGTATACCTGAGGGACATTTGTAGGTTATTGAATTGAATTATACTATAGATAGTTTTATTGTTTGCAGGTTATACGATGTTACTGCATAAGATGAACTCAAAAGGAAAGAAAGAAGAAACGCACTAGCTTCCCACCGGTCGAAAGCAACTGTGGTCTGTGGTTAGCTGGAACCATTTTATGCACTCCAACTCAAATTTTTGCTGTTGTAATTTCTATCGATAGACTTCGTAAGTACTACAAACATTTAAGGACACGTAGATAAGTTTGCAAATGTACAAAAAGCCTTAGTTTATTGGGCACTAAAACAAAACCTGCCAAGAAATAAACAAGTGGCAGTTTTCCTGTAGACTGTCCAACGTAACATGCACAAAGATCTAATCGATCACTTGAAGTTTCATCTCCAGAACACTGCCATTGCTAAGCAGCAGATGGGCTAGTTACATATAAGGTACTGATGTTTGCATCAGAAAAAGCAGCTGCCACTAATCTGTTTGCTTCAACTTCACCCTCAACTCCAGCAATATGAATAGAACCCTGCTTATGATCCAATGTCTCGTCATTATAAATATCCCACCATTTCTTGACTAGCATTTTGATATCTTCCCGATCCATCTTTTCTTCCTTGCCAGTGTATTTCCACGGCTTAGCCCCTGGAGAACAGTAATGAACTGCTTTTGCTTTGTTGAGCTCGATTTTCTCCGGATGGCGCCATAGCATTGCCAGCAACAAATTGTATACATAAGAAATTGGCTTGTACTTGTCGTTGAAGAACATGTTCAGAAAATCCTAAAAAAAATATTATTAAAGATACATTAATAGCAAATCATCATAGAAAGCATAGCAATTCTATTGAGTCTGAAGTACATTAATATGAGACGTTTGAGAAGACAAAACACAATATGGGGAAATGATAATGTACAACTGCTCTCAAAATAATAGTCGAAAAATGTATATTTTTTTTTTGTATATATATAAATTCTGTATGTTATATAGAGAAATTATACAAATTTTATACACTTTCGGCTACGGGGCTGCGGGCTAAAAGTGAAAAAAATCCCAAACATTATCTTAAAAATCGTTGAGTCTATGTCGTCATATAGTAGGGAAAAAATATCAATTTACCTCAAGATGACATTAGCCATCCATAGTAAAATGAACAAATTAGTTAAGGCACCTGCTATAATTTGCTAAAATAAATAGATAGCAGTATGAGTTAAATTATAGTAACATATACCTAACTCCCTGCATACACCAACTTGGACAATATATACAGGTATATATTATTTTGGGGTTCAATTATGTTGTACCTGCTCGGCAAATTGGGTGGGAGGGGTAAGTTTGAGAGTGTTCAAGAGATCAGCATAGATGGAGAGATTGGGTTGAAAGACAAACATGCCTGCGTTGAAGTAGATAGGTGGCCTTGACCCCAACTCTTTGGGCCACGGTAGAACCTCGGGGCATGACTCCCCATACATCTCACATATGCAGTCGTCCACGGCGTAGAAATGGTTGTCAGGCAGGTTGAAAAGATGGTCGATGTTCTCAAAAACTTGCATGTCTCCGTCCAAGTATACCATCTTACTGAACTCCACAAACTGTAATAGCAAAGGAACAAGAATTCATGAAACAAGAAATTTTAACATATAGTCAGGTTCGTTAAAATGTATATGACTCTATTTTCGTAGTTAACTAATTACCTAAATAAAATATTAGTACTGCATAATATTAGACAGTTAATTTGAGGCAGAGGAAGTAATATATTCTTAGTTAACTTACCATTGCTGAAAGCATTTTTTGAACTTGAACTTGAGCAAGTTCTGGGACATCCAAAACGAGTTACATAACAGTTAAAGAAACATTCTTTTTACTACTTACAAAAATATATAAAAAATAGCAAAAGGCTAAATTTTCAGTTCTCTCCACACCTTCTAAAAGATCTTCATTTGAAAGAAAAAGGAAAAGAAAGCAACAACGTAACTTAGCAGGGACATTATCAACTCGTGCATGTTGTTTTAGAGAGTTTACCTGCCAAATACGAAGTTTGGAGTAGTTGAGAACGTAATAAGATCTAGCATACTTATTATCCGATGATTTTAATGAAGGAGAAAGTGGCTCAATCTCCCTCACTATGCAACCATGGCTCCTTAGTAGCAGCCGGTGTTCCTCCGGCACATCCGGCAAAATCGCCACCACCAACGGATACATACATTTAGCTTTTATCAACCCCTTTGCCAAACCCACCACCCCTTTCACGTAGTCGCCATTACCAGCCAAGAAAGTTACATAAGCACAGCTCCGTTTTTTTGTACCACTCACAAGTTCAGGAGCCATTTTTTTATATATATGTTCACTAATTAGCAGAAGAATATTCAAGAAGAAGCCTAATTTTGAATATGAGAATTTTTGCTTGAGTTATGGCAACATATATACATGCATGTGTATATTATTGTTGCATGAAAAGTGGGCTACTGTTATACGGCAAATAGTATCACCGACCAAAAGACATGAAACTGATAACGTTGAGAGTTAGCAATGGGGATTGTAGACAGCCACGTCTCAGACTGCTATGCAATTTTAGTGTCGTACTACGCTACGTGTATTTCTAGTACTATGCATCGACACGCGGCCGAAATGTACCCTTTGCTTTCAAACTGTATAATATATGTATAAAACTAAGGTTTTGAGTTATGTATATATTTCTACTTAGTTCCGGTGTGTATTCTTTGTCCTTGGTAGTTAATCTAGACTAGATGCAGCGCCATTAAGTTCAACATGTAAGAAAAATGTGTAGATAATATTCATCAAGAAAAAGAAAACTGTTATAAATATATATTATATTATGGATGTTTATTTAGTACTCCGTTGTAAATAAGTTTCTTGAAAAAATTTATCTATATGGGACTCCATCGTAAATATGGTTATCTATTTAGTACTTTATTGGAAATAAGCTTTCTGAATAAGCTTATCATTTCGGTACTCTGTTATGGATAAATATTACCCCAGTAGAAGATTATCTATATCTTACAGTAGCAACTTACAAGAACCTTACACAGCAGCTTGCAGTAGCAGCTTACAAGCAACTTACAAGCAGCTTATAACATTGTAGCTTGTAGTAGCAGCTTACAAGCAATTTACAAGCAACTTACACAACAACTTGCTGTAGCAGCTTACAAGCAGCTTGCAGTAGCAGCTTACACAGCATCTCACACAGCAACTTCCTTTCTTCTATAAATAGAGGAGATTTCAGTTCATTATGTATATGAATTTGAAGTTGAATAATACATCTCTCTCTCTCTCTCTCTCTCTCTCTCTCTCTCTCTCTCTCTCTCTCTCTCTCTCTTTCTCTCTACTTGTCTTTGATTTATTTACTTTAAAGTCTTTATTTTATAACACGTTGTCAGCACGAGACTCTGCCATTTTGAGCACTTACTTCAAATTTCATTTCTATTTCAGTGTTCATCTCCGATGTAAGGCGACACTCTTACATCCGTGGTTAGATCTTGTTCATTCCGAGCATCATAAGACAGATTATATCCTTGAGGTGATGATCAGCTTTTCTTCTTGGCGATAGAGATGTGGATATCACTTACGTCAGGAGTGGCCAAATTTGTTTAAAGTAACTTGAGTGTTTTGTTTATATTTGGTTTAATATCTTTATCATCGCTTGCTTGGTTACATGCTACGTATACAATACCTATTTTGGTATTTATTTTCTTCATCCTAATTATCTTAATAAATGATTATAAATTGGATACATTGTTAGATCCACTTAAACTCCAGCAGAGTTTGCAAGAAATATATAATCGCCAGGAGAAATTATGTTTTGTATGTCTCATTGTAACTAAATTTTGGTAACCACTAAAAGTGGTATATGACTATGACCACCAGAAGTGATAATTTATGCTTTCTATGATTACAATTGAAGATAAGCTAGAGAAAATTTCTCTATATTACTTGCATGCCTCGATTTGCTCCTGAAGTAGCATTATCTTAAAAGAGGTTGAAGCATCACACGATTTGGTGTGATTAATGCATGTTCAGATAATTATGTTCCGTTCTCTGAAGGATGAGAACTTTTGATAAATATTAATCCATTCATGAAGTGAATGTGAAAATATTAATAAAGCTCGTAAATATGAACGCATTTTTGATGTAAATATATTACAATTCACCTCCAGAAACGGTAATATGATTGAGGGAACATATACTCAATATTTCGTATTTTAAATTGCTCCTGAAGAAGTAACACAGTTGAAATTTTCTCCTGAAGCAGGAAAATATTATGAAACTGTATCTTTCTGTGCTTAAATACAATATTAAGCTATTCAAAGTTATTTTTGAAGCACATTTTTATTCCCTGGAGTGAATTAAGAAATACCACAAATCACCTCCTGAAGAGGTAGAATAACAAAGGATATAAATCTTGTTTTTGTGGCATAAAGATCATTGTCGCACGTACCCGTTGTACATAAAATATCTTAAATTTTTTTATTAGATATCATTCCAAGGAAAAAGTATTCTTGTAGAATGCATTGTACTACAACCATATTAATATGTTATGGTTAGTTATCGAGTCCCCCGAAGGAAATAACAACTGATGTATCTTTCCCTGAAGGATGTAATGATTATGTGGTTGCCACTTTGATATAAAATATTCAGATGTTAATGGCGTTTCTCCCTGAAGGAGATATTTTTCACAAAGTTGGTGGTAAAAATACTGCAATTATTAATTTCTTACATTTATACATTTAGAATGTCTTTATAATGTTCATTTTGTGATGTTTTTCTCTCACGATACCAGAAATGTCTGAGCAATATTTGATAGTACAAAATATATCAACAACTCCTAAAGAGCTAACTGTTTGTCTAGAAGACACATAACACCAGTAGTGTCTGATAAATATTAAATTATGGATAATAAATGAAGGCCCTCGAAGAGTTTATATACAAATATGTCATTCATATTATATGATTAAGGTCAAAACATATGTTGTACTAAACCTGAAGTTTACTAATACAAATGACTATCATATTGAGACTACAAATGATTGGAATATTGAAAATCTTGATGTTTCTACAATCATAGGGGCCAAAATAATATGTATGTGAGAAGTTACCCGCCTTATTCTTCAATATTGTACTACATCATGTATCACAGTAAACCAGAAGTTTACTAATGCAAAATCAGCTACAGAAAATTAGAAATTTACTTATACAAAAGTAGCCACAATAAATTCGAAGTTTACTAATGCAAAAGCAGCTACAATAAATCAGAAATTTACTTATACAAAAGTAGCCACAGTAAATAAGAAGTTTACTAATGCAAAAGTTTGTGCCATAGTAAACCAGAAGTTTACTAAGATATAGCAAATGCCATGATAAAGTTGAAGTTTTTATTTGCCATTTTTAAATGAGTTATTTGAGAATTTAGATAATCATATACTAAAGAACTAGAAGAGTCTTCAAGAATTCTCCTGTGTTGCTTTTTCTCATAATAAATTGACTCTACCAGCTAAAGTTGGGACTAAGACCCCTGATTTTGAAATATATAAAAGGTGAATATGGGACCATTCACCTGTCATGCGAACCACTTATAGATGCATATATAAGATGGTTACATGTATGTTTATTGTCAACCTGCAGTTTGACATTTGAGATTGCTTTTCTCAATTAAGAGAATAACTTTCAAATTATAAAATCAAGACAGTTCATCTTGATAATGTTGGTTTATATCAAAGCTGTTTTAGCAACTAATACCTCCTACTAATGGCTAAACCATTGCTTATGAGAATAAAACTTCATGTGTTGGTCTAAGATATTCTAAATTGCACACAGTAGCACTTATATGCATCAGACCAACAATATATGATAAAGTCCTCCCCTCATTGGTTTAGGATCAGAAATTAAATATTTTTACTATCTTTTGATATGTGGTATATGATTAATTTCTCTACAACAATGCACAAGGATATGTTTCCCAAAGAAGACTGAGAATATATGTTAGTTTTCTAACATTTGGGGGATGGAATAAACAGTTGAAAAATATGCTATATGAATCGAATTATCATTAATACGATCCTCGCTTAGAAAATAATTCAAGTCAAATGAAGCATTTGCTGATCCAAAATTCAATATCATATTTCAGCTACAAATGCTCCTATTAAAATTAAAGTCCCTGAGGAATAGAGTTTACTGTACGCATGAAGCTTAGTAGACCAATCGGTTCCAAAGGTAATCGTCCTTGAAAAATGATAAGGAGCTAATGCTCAAAATGATCATAATGAGGAGGAAATGAGCTCTAGAAGAGCTCACGACATAACATTTCATGAAACTTCAGAAGATGTTCAGGTACCTAAAAATAAAGAAAGTAATGAGATCTCAACAAGTTATGTCGCTTAGGAACTGATAAAAAATAATCGTCGACGATATATTTGATACAATATAGTGCACAATATTGTGAGGATTGGATCGATAGTCCAGACACCTGAAAATGTTATTTCATTTAAATGCGAGTCACAACCTATATGACTCATTTGATAAAGATACCTGAATGATTTAAAATGCCTGAAACATATTCAAAATCTCAGAAATGTACTCAATCAGATTACAAAGATCTTTGTACGGTTTAAATAAATTTGGGCGTATATGGTATTTTCGCCTCAGTAAATATTTGCTGAAAGAAATTTACATAAATGATGTTATTTGTCCATGTATTTTTATAAAGAAAATGGATTCAGAATTTGTTATACTTTTTGTTTACGTTGATGGCATAAATCTTGTTGGAACTCCAGAAGAACTCCAAAAGGCAATTGAATATCTTAAGAAAGAATTTGAGATGAAAGATCTTGGGAAAACAAAACTTTGTATTGTTCTGCAAATTGAACATTTAGCAGACTATATCTTTATCCATCAATCTGCCTATACAACAAGGGTCTTTAAATGCTTTTACATGGACAAAGTGCACCCATTGAGTGCACCAATGGTTGTTCGATCACTTGAAGTGGATAAGGATTTGTTCCGACCTCCAAAAGAGGATAATGAACTCCTTGGTCTCGAAGTACCCTATCATAGTGCAATTGGTGCACTAATGTATCTTACTAATGCTACAAGGCCTGACGTAGTATTTTCTGTTAATTTACTAGCAAGATATAGTTCTTCTCCTACACGGATTAAGGATCCGTTCTTACCTCCAGAAGAGAATGATGAACTCTTTAGTCCAGATATACCCAAATCTCTGCACTGTACTCTTTTTCCCTTGCTCCGGGTTTTTCCCACTAGGTTTTTCCTGGTAAGGTTTTTAATGAGGCAGCTTGCAATGTATATTATTAGTGTACTCTTTTTCCTTAATTAAGATTTTTTCCCACGGGATTTTTCCTAGTAAGGTTTTAACGAGGCACATAATAATGAACATCCAAGGAGGAGTATTTTGAAACTATTTTTGTGGATGTCCGTTTATCACTCCGCTATAGATAATCTTCTTGAAGAAGATTATCTATTTAGTACTCCATTGAAGTTTTCTACAAGCAGTTGATGCAGGGAGGTTGCAAGCAACTCAATGAAATGTCTTGTAGCAGCTTTTTGGTTTGATGAGATTAATTTAAATCGATCTGAACTAGTGGTGGATAATATTCTGTACAAATTAAACTTTTGAGAAGATGGTATACAAGCTTGGAATGCGGAGACTCGAATATTTGAAACAAGATTTTCATCAGGGGAGTAAAATACGCGATGCACTCTTTTTTCCTTACTACGTTTTTTTTTTCCGCAAGATTTTCTTTATAAGGTTTTTAATAAGGCATCTAGCAATGCGTATTACTAAATATGTGTACTCTTTGTCCTTCACTAGGATTTTTTTCCCACCGAATTTTTTCATGTAAGGTTTTAACGAGACACATTATTTTTTAATGAACATCCAAGGGGGAGTGTTATAAATATATATTACATTATGGATGTTCATTTAGTACTCCATTGTAAATAAGCTTCCTGAAGAAGCTTATCTATATGAGACTCCGCCGTAAATATGGTTATCTATTTAGTACTCTATTGAAAATAAGCTTTCTGAAGAAGCTTATCATTTCAGACTCCGTTATGGATAAATATTATCTCCGACAGAAGATTAACAACAACTTGCAATAGCAGCTTACAAGCAGATTATCTATATCTTACAGTAGCAACTTACAAGCAAACTTACAAGAAGCTTACACATCAGCTTGCATGTAAGCTTCTTGCAGTAGCAGCTTACAAGCAACTTACAAGCAGCTTACACAGTAGCTTGCAGTAGTAGCTTACAAGCAACTTACAAGCAGCTTACATAGCAACTTGCAGTAGCAACTTACAAGCAGCTTGCAATAGCAACTTACAAGCAGCTTACACAACAACTTACACAGCAGCTTGCAGTAGCAGCTTACACAATATCTTACACAACATCTTCCTTTCTTTTATAAATAGAGGAGATTTCAGTTCATTATGTACATGAATTTGAAGTTGAATAATAAATCTCTCTCTCTCTACTTGTCTTTGATTTATTTACTTTAAAGTCTTTATTTTATAACAAAAACAAGAATAACTTATCGAAAAATATTGTATTGTGGTAAGTCATTGTTTTGAAAGTGATTTTGATACGACTAGGTGCAAATCATTAAGATCGGTCGTTCCCCAAGGTTCCACAGCACCACCAAATACGTGCACTCGTGGCTGGAAGCTTAAAATTTGCACAAAACAATTAATTGGCCAAACAGAAGAGCAGATGAAGGTGTTTTCTGTGTTGGATAATTCACATAAAAGACTAACTTTTATAGGAAAAGCTATTGGACAGTTACAGATAAAGAAATTAATCTGTAGTTGTTACAGAAATTAAAGATGGAGCTGCTACAAAAATTAACCATTGCTGTTAGAGAAATTAAATCATGACAGTTACAAAGAAATAAATGAAATGTTACAAAATACAATTCAAAGAGAATGAGTTCAGACATATTCTAGTAATCTCAAAAAATAAAGAAATAATTTTAGCAAAACCAAATTTGGAATACGCTTCACGTATATCTCGCACGCAGGAAGGGTATAAATCGACCCATTTTGCCTTCAGGACTAATTTCTCATGTGCGCGAGGCCACTCTCTTTTACTAGTTCATTACAAGCCCAATAAAGAGAAATTCAATATAAAGAGAAGAAAAGAAAATTCCACAATCAATAAGGGACACTTGTCTTTCACGAAAGACAAGGAAGTAAAGAAGAAAAAGGGACTACAATTTTTTTTTTGACTTTGCATTACCAAGTATAAATAATACTCCAAGTACCAACAATCCTCCACTAATGCAAAATACAAAACTAGAATAAGAACAATTCTAGGCAAAAGTGGGAACATGTACTTAAGTGTCAATATTTATCAATTTGAATTGACACGTAGTGAAATGAGGCAACAACTAAATCCAAAAAGTGAAGTACTCTTAGAACTAAATGAACATTAGTTGAGACTCCCAAAACACATACTATATCCTTAATTTTATGCAAATTTCGCGATACTAACAAAGTGCTTATATGGTCATGCACATACCTTGAGTCTAATGAGTGCTCTAGAAAGACATCCCAAGTCTTTCATAAAAGGCAACCGCACCTTTACACTCACGTAGGTGATTCTATCAAGTTTATCTACACATAGACCACCTTAAGGCTATGGAATCATTAAGAGCAAAATAAGCTCAACCTTATAAAGCACTACCGCACGCCATAGGGATAGGAAATGTAGTGCATATTGAGGTCTCACATGGCTTCGTTTGACCACAAACCGGTATCCACCATACTTCCTCAATCCATGGGTTTTAGCCCCATCCCCCTCGACGTTTCAAGGACAACTCTCCTTGCCAAACCCTTGATTAAGGGATCTGCCAAATTTCTTTCTGATCTTACATATTTCAAGAAAATAATATCATATTACAACAATTATTTTACCGCACCATATCTAATGTGGATATGTATTTATTTTTTACTGTACACACTATTTTTGGCAATTCCAATTGGCATATGTGAGTCACAATGTAGAAAAATTGATGAAATTAGTGTTCCACAAAGGCACGTCTGCCAATAAGCTTCTCAATCACTCCTGTTACACCCCATATTTTCGTATGTGAAAGTATGTCATAAGTAAATTGAAGAAAGCTCGGAAATGATATGTTACATCCTGCATTTTCGTACGTTAAAGTTTCGTCGTAAGTTAATCGACGTAAGCTCGGGAATGAGATTATTTTTGGGGTTATACGTATTATGCTATTTCAAACAAGAGATAAGAAAATTCCCGAAGGTGAGAGGGTAATCAAATAAAAGAAAATGAGTTTCGTCGAAGTTTGACATTTTGAGATAAAATATGGTTCAAGTTATAATACCCTGTATTTATGAACTAGTATCACACAAGGTACCACATGTCCATGATAGTAATATGTATAAAGTGTGTTAAAATTGAGTAGTATTTTAAGTAATTTGAATTAATTCTTAATTATGTGGATAATTGGTTAATTATTAAATTAGTGGAGAATTAACAAGTTAATTAGGAAATGAGTGGATAGAGTTTAATGACTTAGTCATCACAAAGAAGTGGGGCCCACAAACCATAATGTTAAAAGCTTTTCCTACATTATGAAAAGTGAGATAGATTGGCTTGCTAAGTAATGGGTGGGATTCCCAAACAAGACTTCATATGAATCCGTTACAATGCTACAACAGCGTAAATTGCAAATTCTAAGGGAGCTCGGTACAATCTTTATCAAGAATATCATACGGATTTTCCCTACTTCGATCTTGACATTACGTGTTTTGTCGCGATTGACATGTGTTCGAGAAATTGTCAAGAGAATCGGCTCATGTATGTTATGGTTATCCCTTCTTTCCTTTTGGCATTGATCCATATGATACAAATGAAACAAGCAAATGTGCAACTTGCATAAATGATTCTATTCATAGAAGTACTAGGGGTGCCTATGTTCTTGATTCCCCATGTGCCCTATTATTCTATCGCCTGTTCATGGGTCTCAGAAAATATGTAAGTTGATAAAGTTTATTTCATGATATTAATCAAAGGTGTAATGATCTTATGACATACCGAGAAATCTTATTAACTCACTTCTTATGCATTGTATCCATTTATACATGCATATTGACCCATGACCAAATCGCGTTATATACGCGTATATATATGTATATAGGAAAAAGTTACAACGTTATATACGCACCACCACTTGATCAGCTGGTATACGTTGGTGATTTTGCCCACAGTGGGCGAGATGATATGATGGGATGCCCTCCGAGGTTTGATTATGTTATGTACATATATATTTATGCATGGTATGATATTTATATGCATATGCATGACATTATAAATATTAATGATTCACAGAGTTATTCTGACTTATATGTTGAGTGTTTTACTCCATGTTTCTCTCATTTCTATTATTTACTGATTTTCATTCCTTACACACTCGGTACATTATTTGTATTGACGTCCTTTTTGCCGAGGGACCCTACATTCATGTCCGCAGGTCCTGATGGATAGGTTGAGAGTCTTCCAAGTAGGATATCAACTCAACGGAAGGTGTTGGTCTGCTCCATTTGCTCCGAAGTTGCTTATTTGGTCAGTATGATTAGGACATGAATTGATTGGCACGGCCCTGTCCCGAACTTTATGATATTTATGTACTCTTAGAGGCTTATAGACATATGTCATGTATATGGATACTTTTCCTTGACGGCCTATATTTTGACCATGTAAATGATCATGTCGGCCTTATAGGCCCCTATATCATGTGTATAAGTTTCTATATCATGTTGGGTCGTCCCATATCCCGTATTCTCTTATGTTTAATTCCAGTTATCTCCTGACGGCCCTTCTGGCCCACTTACCTATGATGGTACATAAGAAAAATATGTTACGTTGGTACTCGGTTGAGTAAGGCCCCGGGTTCCCATCGCGGCCCTTCAGTCTGGGTCGTGATAACTCGGCTTCTTGCCTTGACAACTCAAGAGCAATGAATTCAAACTCCATAGTTGTTCGTGCTATATAAGTCTGTTTGAAGACTTCCATGAAATAGAACATGCACTCCGAGTAAACACATAACCACTGGTGTTGCTAACTTCATTATTGTCAGTAACCCAGTTTGCATCACAAAATCATTCAAAAACAGCAAAAAAATTATTAAAATGCAAACACCAATCCATAGTATCTCTCTAATACCTTGGCAAACAATGAAGAGCATTCCAGTATTCACTACTGGGGTTGTGAATATATCTACTCAATCTACTAATAGCATAAGCAATATCACGTCATGTATAACTCATGAGAAACATTACATTGCCAATTATCTTAGCATATCCAGTTTGAGAAATACTGTATTCCTTATTCTTTCTCAAGTGAATACTAGGATCATAAGGAGTTCTCACAGGAGCTACATCAAAACAGTTAGACCTTTGCAACATTTTCCCAATATTATGAGACTGAGACAACGAAAAAATATTAGAAGTTCTTTTGATTTTAAGCCCTAAAATCACATATGCTTCTCCAAGATCTTTTATTTCAAATTTAGAAGACAAAAAATTCTTATAACAACATTCACATTAGGGACAAAGATTAATATATCATCCACATACAAGCATATAATCACACAATCTGATCATATCGTCTTGGAATAAACACAAGTATCAGATGCATTAACAACAAAATCATTACTACTAATGTTCTATTAAACATTTCATACTATTTCTTAGGTGCCTATTTTTAGACCATACAGAGACTTTCTCAATTTGCATACTTTATTTTCCTGTCCTTGGATCACAAATCCCTCAGGTTGAGACATGTATATCTCTTCATCTAAATCAGTATTTAGGAAAGTCGTTCTAACATCCATTTGATGTATCACTAAATTATGAATAGAGACTAAAGAAACAAGATTTCTAATAGTCTCTATCTTAGTCATTGGAGAATAAGTGTCTAAGTAATCAATGTCTTTCTTTGATTAAAACCCCTAATAACATGTCTAGCCTTATGTAATGACCCGACCGGTTGTTTTGAGAATTGATGCCCCGATCCCCTATTAACTGCTTTCCCCGTGTTTATTTCTGCTATTGTAGGTTGCCGGGAAGATTCGTTTTGAGTTTCGGAGAGTTTTTGGACACTTATTCCCTAAATTAGAGCTTAAGCTTTAGAATTTGGACTGTAGTTGGGACAGTGTGAAGACGACATCATAATGGAATTCCTCAATACCGTTAGCTCCGTTGAGTGATTTCGGGCTTAGGAGCTCCGTAGTTTATTTAGGCTTGAAATACCGAAAGTTGAATTTTTGTAGTTTCCGGATTGATAGTGAAATTTTGATATCGGGGTCGGAATTCGATCCGAATGTTGGAGTAGTTCCATAGTATTTAATGTGACTTGTGTGCAAAATTTGGCATCAATCAGACATGGTTTGGTTGGTTTTGGCGTCGGTTGTAAAATTCTTGAGATTTCAAGTTAATTAAGCTTAGATTGGAGGGTGAATCATGGTTCTAGAGTTGTTTGACGTAATTTAAGGGTTGGACTAAGTTTGCATGATGTTTTAGGATTGGTTGGCATATTTGGTTGAGGTCCCGGGGGTCTAGGGTGAGTTTCGGATGCTTAACGGAAGTTGATTTGGACTTAGACAATTGCTGAAGTTGCTGAACCTGCTATAACCGCATTTGCGTATGTAGGACCGCTGGTGCAGCGCCGCAAAAGTGACTTAGTAGCCACAGAAGTGAGTTTGGCCTTGTGCTCTAGGGACCGCATATGCAGCTGGGAACCCGCAGATGTGGAACCGCAAATGCGGCGCAGTGACTGCAGATGCGGCCTCGGCCCGGATAAATGAATTTCGCACCTGCGATGCTTTTCCCACAGGTGTGGGACTGCAGATGCGGCCCCTGACCGCAGAAGCGGATATCGCTGGGTAGAAATATGAAAATTGATGGATTGAGTTCATAACTTGAAAAATCAAATTGGATCTCGTGGGAAGGCGATTCTATGGGGATTTTGAAGAGAAGATCCGTTGATTTGGGCCACTTGGAGTTGGATACTCGTGGGAAGAGTGTGATATCAGATTGATTTTGAGCTGGTTCGAGGTAACTGGCTTGCCTAACCTTGTGTGGGGGAACTCCTCTTAGGATTTTGTTACTGTTGTTATATGGATGCCATGTACGGGAGGTGACGAGTGCCTACACATGCTAATTGTTGAAAAACTCAATTTTCATTAAGTAAATATCTGTGTTTTCTTTTAGCTTAGGAAAGCATGACTATGTGACTTAACTGCCTTATCTGCTTTAACTGTTTCACTTGGATTCTATGTAGCATGTTTAGAGTTGAAATTCCTGTTTATTCTCGAATAGAACTGTAGATTTCTTTCATGAGACTGTTGTGTGTTTACTTTGGGACTATGAGATGGTATCCCGGGAGATCCCCGTTATTTGTTTACTTTGGGACTACGGGCCGGTATTCCGGGAGATCTCCCTGTACTTTTATATTTGGGACTACGGGACGGTATCTCAGGATATCCCTCTGTACTGGATATTTACTTTGGGACTACGGAACGGTATTCCGGGAGATCCCTTTGCACATTTACGTTTGGGGCTAGGGGACTTTATCCTAGGAGATCCCCTGTTGTTATTACTACTTGTTGAGTTATTTTCTTTCTGAGATTACATCTTTATTTGACTGTTGGCATCTTTAATTATATTGTCACATTCTGTACTGTTTTACCTTAGTGTATAATTATATAACCAGTAGAGCCCTGACCTTCCTCGTCACTACTCGACCGGGGTTAGTCTTGGCACTTACTGGGTACCGCTGTGGTGTACTCATGTCCTTTCCTGCACATGTTTTACGTGTGCAGATCCAGGTTCTTGTGCTCAGCTGTACTATCAGTGAGGTGGGGCGATTTCAGAGACTTCTAGGTATATCTTCCGCGTCTGCAGACCTAGATGTCATGACCCGAATTTCCCACCCTCGGGAGTCGTGATGGCGCCTACTCGTGAAAGCTAGGCAAGCCGAGTGTATAGATTTTTATTAAATTTTTTACAATTTCAAATTCACGTAATCAACAGCGGAATAATAATAATAATAATAAAAGAAATGCGGAAGACGAAATTTGATAATTTAACTAAATATTAGTACGAAAATCCAAAATACAACTCTACCAGAACTGGTGTCACAATGTCACGGACCATCTATGAATACTACAAATAGTGGTCTGAATAGAAAAATACAAGTCTTTATGTGAAGTAAATAAAAACATAATGGAAATGATAGAAAGGGACGCAAAGGCCTGCGGACGCCTGCAGGACTACCTCGGGTCTCTGATGGACTGAAGGCAGCAACCTCACTGTGGTCCAAATGCTCCAGTATCGGGATCTGCACACAATGCAGAGTGTAGTATCAACACAACCAATCCCATGTGCTGGTAATTGTCGAGCCTAACCTCGGTGAAATAGTGACGAAGCTAGGACAAGACTACCAAATAAACCCATGCAGTTAAAGATGGGAAGGGGGAACATGCTGCGGGGAATATCAAGTACTAATAGGATTTTAGTAAAGAAGCATAAAGAACACCATAATTTCATATAAGCAAGAATAAGGGAAACAGTAACAAATCAAATATTAACTTTCACTCTTTTTTGTTGCAGCGTGCAATCCGATCCCAATCGTATAATACTATTGCGGCGTGCAACCCGATCCCAAATCATGTAATGATGTTGCGACGTGCAACCCGACCCCACCTGTCCTCCCTTATTACTCTTTGTTGCATTGTGCAACCCGATCTCATATATTACTGTTGCGGCGTGCAACCCGATCCCAATATACAAATCAACACTAATGACAAAAGAATCCCGGCAAGGGAACAATAGTATAACAACAATGTCCCGACAAGGGAAACAATATCATAAGCAATAACATCCCGGCAAGGAAAACAATTTCATACACAATAACATCCCGGCAAGGGAATCAACAATATATCTCATCTCATTTTCACAATTACTTCACAACATAAGTCTCAACTTGAGCCGATGCTCCACAATGGTCAATTACCAAGAATACTTTCATAAGCCTTGTTCAACATTTATCATCATGGACAATACAGAACGGAGTCACAACAATCATAGTATAAGACTCATGGGCATGCTTGACACCAACGTTTAGATACTCGTCACCACACCTATACATCGTACTCAACACTTAGCACATAGAAAATAAGACCACAACTCCTATTCCCTCAAGCTAAGGTTAGACCAAACACTTACCTTGACTTCCAAGACCAAACTCAAGCCTCAAGCACCGCTTTTCCTTTAGATTTTGCCTCCAATTTACTTGTATCTAACACAAATTAATTTAACAACATCAATAAATGCTAAAGATTCAACCCCAATGCTAAATTATAGGTTTTCTATCATTTTCCCCAAAAAGTCAAAAATCGACCTCGGTCCTGCTTGGTCAAACCTCGAGGTTCGGACCAAAACCCGATTACCCATTCACCCACAAGCCTGAATATGAAATTAGTTTCGTAATCCGACCCCAAAATGAGGTCTAAATTCCAATTATTCAAAAAGCCCGAACTCTACCCAAATTCCCAATTTCTACCATGAAAACCCTAGATTTTTGGATGAAGATTGATGAAATTCAAAGGGAAATTGAAAAGAAAAGGTTTAGAATCATATACCAATACTTTGGGGAAGAACTTGCTTGTTTAAAATTGCCGCAATGCTCTCTAGTTTTGAAAATATGAAAATGTGGACTAATTCTCGATTTTTCTACTGTTTTAAGAAGACTGGGCAGGCCTTCATCGCGTTCGCGATAGGTCAGGCCCAAGTGGCCTTTGCGTTCGCACTAGGTGGCCCGAGTTTACTGAGCTTTAGCTCCTAAGGCCTTCGCATTTGCGGTCAAACGATCGCGTTCACATAGAACAAATCGAGCCCCTCTTCACCCAGGCCCACTAACTCTACGCGTTCGCGTGGGCCAGAATGCATTCGCGAAGGGTAACCTACCAAAGCTTCACGTTTGCGCCCTGAGCTCCACATTCGCGAAGAACAAAATGACTCATATGGTATTTTACCTTACACGTTCGCGAGTGAGTCCACACGAATGCGAAGAACAAATTCACTGTGCACCTGCAACAGCTACGATAACAGAAATTCTAAGTTCAAAATATCTCGAACTCCATCAGAAACTCACCCGAGACCTCGGGGCTCCAAACCAAACATGCATACTAATCTAAACACATCATATTGAATTACTCGTGAGATCAAATCGCCAAAATAACATCTTTAACAACGAATTTAGCATCAAAATCAAAGAAAAACCTCAAAAACTCTTAAAGTTCCATTTTCACAACCGAGGTTTGGTTTCACATCATATGAATTCCGTTTCTTACAAAATTTTACAGGCACATATTAAACCTGTACAGGCTCCGAAACCAAAATACGGTCCCGATACCATCAAATTCAAACACATTTAAATTTCTAAAAACTCTTATAATTTCAGTTAAACAATTTCTTTCAAAAAATTCATTTCTCGGGCTAGGTACCTCGGAGTTCAATTCCGAGCATATGCCCAGGTCCCATATTTTCTTATGGATCCTCCGAGACCATCGAATCACGGGTCCGAATCCGTTTACCCAAAATATTGACCGAAGTAAACTTAAATTCAATTTTAAAGGAAAAACTAGCATTTTCCTCAAATTTTCACATATAACAGTTCCGGATATACGCCCAGACTGAGCAAGCAAATCGAGGTGAGACAAAAAGAGGTTTCTAAGACCTCAAAACACATAATTTACTTTAAAAACAAGTGATGACCTTTAGGGTTATCACACTAGAAGTCTCTCTCTATTCTTCTCTTTAGATATAGACTTCCTGTATTTACTTTTGTTTAGACATCCTGGAGTTAGAACACTATGTAATCTTCCCTAGCTTGTGATTTCATGAGATTCCGATTTTGGGAGAGTCTTTGTTCAGTTTTGAGAGAGTGGTATTGTATATGCCGAACGACATGTTAAACCTTTTTACTATGTTATCCGTAAATTTTCTAGTTTCGTATTTCATTTTCCTTTTTCCAAAATTGTTAGGCTTACCTAGTTGTAGAGACTAGGTGCTGTCACGATAGTTCACGGAGGGAGAACTTGGGTCGTAGCACCTTATATTTCTCGATCGTACAATCAGGTCTCAATTTCTTCTCAAGTATCCACTTGCTACTTATGAGTTTACAATATTTAGGTAAACTAGACAAGTTCCAAGTATGATTAGAAACTATAAAGTCTAATTCACTTTTACTAGTATCTTTAAAAAAAACTAGCATATATTGATCTCATTGCTTTATTATAAGTCTTAGGGTCTTCTTCTATTAAATAGATTGACACTAATTCGTCACTCAAAACATCGAGATCAATATTTTCAGTCAAGAAAGTAGTGATAAAGTCAGGACCAAAGCTAGCTTCAATTTTATGTATCTTTCTCCTTCTAAGTTTATTTTCATGCTCATTAGCAGTAACATTAGAAGAAGGCATAATATAAGAATCAACAGACATAGATGTAGAAGCATTATTGGGCACATCACTAGCCAATTTATTTGTTTAATGGAAAAATATGCTCAAAAAATTTTGCATCTCTAAATTCACAAATAAACTTATCATTCAAAGACATAAATCTATACGCAGCACTATTTTGAGCATAACCAACGAAAATGGCATCAAAAGTCTTGGTTCCAACAGTTACTTGTTTAAAATGGGGTAGACCAACCTTAGGCAAACACTCCCACACTTTCAGATTTTCCAAGTTAGGGGCAAACCCTTTCCATAACTCATACGGGGTTTTATGTAACTTCTTATGATGGAATTTATTAAGAACATATCATGCAGATAAAACAACTTACCCTCACATATTATCAGATAAACCCGAACTCAAAAGTATAGAATTCACATTTCCTTAAGGGTTTTATTTTTCTATTCGGCTACACTATTTTGTTGGGGTGTATAGGGAGCACTAACCTCATGTATAATATTATTTTTCTCACAAAATACTTTTATAGTATTAGTACTATATTCACCACCTCTGTCAGACCCAAGTGTTTTGATTTATCTGTCTAATTGATTTTGTATTTCTACCTTATATTTCAAAAACATGCTTTCAGCCTCATCTTTTGACTTAAGAAGATATACCTTAATGTATCTAGAAAATTCATCGACAAAAGTGATGTATTATTTATTTCCACCCTTGCTAACAGTGGTCTTGAAATCTGCTAAGTCTGAATGCACTAGTTCAAGCAATTTTGTCTTTATACTATATTCTTAAAAGGCTTTTGGGTATGTTTTGACTCTACACAAATATGACACTTAGAAAAATCATCAACATTAACTGCATGAATTAATTCTATGTTTCTAAGTCTTTTAATAGATGCAATATTTATATGACCTAGTCTACCATGCCAGAAATCAATGGACTCGATAATATAAGCAGAATTAGAAGTACTAGCATTATTAGTAATCTCTTGAGCAATGTTCAGTACAAATAAAATTCCATCGCGGTAACCTTTCCCAACAATGTCTCCCCTACGAGAAATAACAACTTTATCAGATTCAAAAACAAGTTTAAGACCTGCTTAGTTAATAAGCGCACCAAAAACTAAGTTTCCACGAAGGGAGGGTACGTACACAACATTGTTCCAGGCTAAGGTTCTTCTAGAAATTAACTTAAGGAGAATTTTTTCTTTACCCAATTCTCCATAACACCAGTTGTAGTGGAGTTACCCATGTAGATGCACTCGCCATCAGCAGATTCCTCAAAGTCATGAAATAACTCCTTGTTGGTGCAAAGGTGCCTTGAAGCGCATGTGTCCAGTATCCATTGAGTCTTGCTAGCCACCACGTTTGCCTTAACGAACACAGTAGCAATGACATTGCCATCCTAAATAAGGTTAGCTTGGACTGGAGCTTTTCCTCCATTCTTTGAGCTTTGTTTTTTTCTATAGTTTCACTGGAAAGCCTTGTGACTAATTTTTCCTCAGACAAAGCAAGGTCCTTTCGACTTTTGAGTATGGCCCTTCGGCTTATTGAAGTAATTTTGCTTCTTCACATGTTGTCATGACCCGATCGGTCATTTTGAGAGTTATAGCCTCGTTCCCCTATTTTCTGCTTCTTTTGTGTTCTAAAGCTACATTATGATGTACCAGGTTAATTGGTTCGGGTTCGGAGTAGTTTCAGAGTAAATTGAGACACTTAAGTCTCTTATTTGAAAGCTTAAGTTAAAAAGTTGACCGGATGTTGACTTATATGTAAAAAGACCTCGGATTTGAATTTTGATGGATCTATTAGATCTATTAGGTGATTTTCAACTTAGGAGCGCTTTCGGAATGGGATTTGGAGGTCTTAGCAGAATTAGACTTGAATTGGCGAAAATTAGAATTTTGGCGATTTTAGCTGGCAGTGGAAATTTTGATATCGGGGGTTGGATTGGAGTTAAGGGAGTTAGAGTAGGTTTGTGGTGTAATTTCTAACTTTTGTGCAAAATTTGAGGTCATTCAAAGGTGGTTTGATAGGTTTCGGCATCGTTTGCGGAATTTTGAAGTTTAGAAGTTCTTAGGCTCGAATCTGGGGGTAATTTGGTGTTTTGATGTTGTTTTGAGTTATTTGAAGGTTTGAATAAGTTCGTATGATATTATAGGATCTGTTGGTATGTTTGGTTATGCTCTCGAGGGCCTCGGGGTAATTTCGGGTAGTTATCGGCTTGAATTGAGTTGAAGAATGCAGCTGAAGTTCTACCGGTTCTAGTGTTTTCGCACCTGCGGGGGGAGCCCGCAGGTGCGGTCCCACAGAAGTGAAGAGGTTGTCGCAAATACGAGCAGGGCTGGTCTGTACTGGAAGTGTAGGTACGAGGATTTGTACGCATCTGCAGAAGCGCATATGCGGAAGGGGAAGCACAGATGCAGAAAAAACATGAGAAAGCGAGGATCGTAGAATCGGGCATGGCCCGCAGGTGCATTTATTGGATCACAAATGCGGAGTCTGAGAGTTTAAGTGGGATCCTCACATACGATGGAATTTTCGGAGGTTGCGGTGTCGCAGAAGCGAGGGACCGCAGGTGTGGTTTAGCTGGACAGAAAGTATAAATAGAGGACTTCGAGATTTTTCCCCATTTTCATCATTTTTGAGCTCAAATTTTTTGGGATTTTTGAGAGGGCTTTCAAAGAAAATACCGAGGTAACTTCTTTTTGCCTATTTATCTTCGATTATGGCGTATCCCCTTTGATTTTACACTTAGTTGGTGAGTTTTTGAGGTGAAATTTGGGAGGTTAGGGCTTGAGAATTTTGAGAGTGATTTTGGGGATTTGAGTGACCAATGCGGTCGTATTTTGATAAATTTGGTATGGTTAGACTCATAAGTGAATGGGCTTTCGGGTTTTATGACTTTTTTCTAATTTCGAGACGTGGGCTCGAGGGTCGGGCTTGAGTTAATTTTGGATTTTGACTCTGTTTTTGGTAGTTTCTTATGGAATTGATCCCTTTAGCCTATATTGATTGTATTTTATTAGTTGTGCTATATTTGGGACGTTCGGAGGCCGACTCGCATGGAAAGGGTATTTTGGAGTAGATATTCGCTCGGGTTAAGGTAAGTAACAGTTATAAATCTGGTTCTGAGAGTATTGAACCTCGGATTTTGTGTCATGTGACTATTTTGGAGGTGACGCACATGCTAGGTGATAGGCATGTGAGCGTGCACCAAAGGGATTGAGACTTGGTCCGTCCCCTGAGACAGTAGAATCGAATAACTCACTGTTTGCCACATGTTCCCTCTATTCTATGGAAATTGACTGCACTTCATGTTAGAAATCATGTTTAGGCCTTATGATATCACTGTTGGGACCTGTTGAGGTCGTGTACTTGTTGAATTAATTGCTAATTGTTGTTTTGTTCTCAATCATGATATTACTTGCATATCATACCTCTGTCCCTTCTTATTTATTATCAATACATGTTATTATCTCTGTTTGGGTCTGAATTATATGATTTCTGAGAGCCTGAGGGACTGGAGAGGTTGGTGACTGAGATAGGGCCTGAGTGCCGAGCTTTGAGCTATGTGAGTGTACATGGATCGAGTTGCACGCCGCAACGAGCCTTAGGGATATATATATATATATATATATATATATATATATATATATAGGGGTGCACACTGCAAACCAGCGTTATGATTGTTTATGTATTGGATCGGGCTGCACGTCGCATCGATATAGCGCTTGGGCTGAAGGATCCCCTCTAGAGTTGATAACTAGGGATTATGATGTATTTTACACTCCTACATGCTTAAGCTTTGATTAGAAATGTGTACTAAATAGTCCCAAAGTCTCACAAGTTGTGCTTGATTGCACGTTTGATCATCAAGGTGACAAGGTGTCAATTACTAGCTCATAAAGGAGTGAAACTTGCACAAGTACCAAGACAAGACCATGCTCAGTCAAACAGGGCCAGTGCGGCCGCATACCATTCTGTGCGGTTCGCAAGGATGAAGTTCAGAGACTATGTTTTTCAGGCCATCAGGAAATGCGGCCACAAAGGGTTTTGTGCGGTACGCATTGGGTTCATTGTGCCCGCCCTCAATTTCGTGCGGTCCTCAGAGCCAAGGTTCAGAGAGATGACAATTGGAGGATTATGTCCAATGCAGTCCGCAGTCCATTTTTGTGCGGACCGCAGTAGAAGCCATCGCGGCCGCGGTGCATTTTGTGCGGTCCGCGGTGGCCAAACTTCAAAGAGCAGAAAAGTGAAGCCAAGGGCCTTAGTGCGGCTGCACTCGATTTATTGCGGTCCGCATTAGCTCCGCATGGGTATTTTTGTCTACAATTTTCAACCAAGTATAAATAGTTTCTTTTCTCATTTTTAGGTCATCAGTTAGATTCTACAGTTGAGCTGCGCTCGTGAATAGGGTTTTCTTGCCATTTGGAGTAATTTTAGCTTAATTTCACCATTGGGTCTTCAAGTTTTATTTAGCAATTAATTACTATGAGCCTTTCTTTATCTATTTCTTTGTTTTCTTCTACAGTTATGAGTAACTAGACCTATTAGCTAGGGTTGTGGCTCAACCGTAGTGTGGGTAATTGATGGATCTTGTGTTTTGATGGTTGATTATCTATGGGTGTTTGGTATTTGGGCTAATTTAGGGTTTTAATGTTGAATTAGTGGTTGCAAGCACTAGTCTATGCCTAGCAGACTTTGGCTCTTCTTGAGAAAGAGAGCCTAAGTCCATGAAATTGGTCCTACAAGGAATTGGGGCGCAGTCAAGAAATTGATAGCCCCAATTAAAGGGTTAAACCTAGAGATAGTAATACATTACTTGAACTTTGATTGCTTACACAAATTTGCATACCCAATTGGTCTTGAGAAAGTCAATTCGTGCAAAATCACTCAAGCTACCGAGAGGTATAGAGGGAGTAAAATCGTACAATGGTTATATCATACTCCCCAAATGTGAATATCTAGCTTTAGACTCAAGAATCTGTCAATTGACCACCTAGGATAAAGTAACTACCCTAGTGCCTTCTATCTATTTGATCAACTCTCAATAATTTAATCTTAGATTAACTTGGTCTAATTTAGCATTGTAGTATTATAAAATTAGAATTAAATTCAAAACCAACAATGTCTAGAAGTGCAATTAGGAACAAATACACAACTCCACTTTAGATAGAAAATCAACTCCAATATTTGGCTCCTTTTGGAAATCGATCCCGACCTCATCGGGTAAAAGTTGCTTCGACCTCTCTTGCTACTCAATAGTAGTACAGGGTTGGCCTCGATCACTTTTCGACTCCATTTCCGGGGAGCTAACGGTTTTGGCTATCTATCTAAATGGTTTTGAGTATTTTTCTTCTTTCCTTCTGCGTTACTAATTTGTGTGTGTCACAACTTCAGGTGCAAAATGGCAGCAAATAGCAATGACCCTCTTGGAAATGTGATTGCAGGGGAGGATGTAGATAATATCGGAGATGATGAGGTGCCTCTTATACCTCAAGCGCAACGTAGAGGCCGCAAGGCCAATGCTAATGATAATATTCCAGACCCTCCTCCGCCACCTCCAGGAGTGGCTCCTCGAGTTCTCCCAAACTAAGGCTATGCAAGTGCAATTGTCCCACCCTGGATCCGGACAGGAAATTTCCAAATTACTAATATAATGCTGACATTGCTGGAGCAGTGTGGGTATTTCACGGGCGCCGCCAATCAAAATGCTTACAAATATCTCAAGGGATTCGTGGAAACCTGTTGGGGGAGCAAGCAAACAAATGTGTCAGAGGATGCACTTTGGTTGAGACTCTTACCATTCTCACTTAGAGGGAAGGAATTGGATTGGCTTGAGCGACTTCCCAACCATTCCATCACTACTTGGGATGAGTTGGCGGACAAGTTCATTACAAAGTTCTTCTCACCGGGGCATATGGCAGCATTGCGGGATGAGATCTTAGCTTTCAAGAAGGAGCCCACCGAACCATTGCATGAGATTTGGGAGAGATATAGAACCATGGTGAAGGAATGCATCAACAATGATATGACGGAGAATATGTTGCAAAAGACTTTCTACTAGGGCATCAACACAAAAAATTAATGCATAGTGAACCAACTTGCTGGGGGTAATTTCATGAAGCTGACTTATGATGAAGCTTGTGCCATTCTTGACGAGATAGTTGACACGTCCTCCGCTTGGCAAAGTAGAGCCAATATGCCCCAGGGTGATCCCACAACCACTCATTTGCACAAAGAATTACATGATCATGGGCAGGCTATAGCTGAATTAACAACAACCATGAACCAACTAGCAAAGGCACAGTTGCAACAAGTTCAAAATCCTCTCCAAGTAAATATCATGGAGGGTGTCAACATGCTAGTGAATAATAGAAGACAAAGAGGTCAACAAAACCAAGAGAGTTCGGTTCAATTTGACAATAATTGTGGTGGATTCCAAGATGATGGTTATGATGGGCAGAATGAAGAGGTACAATATGTGAATAATTATCAAGGCCAAAGAGGAAATTCTTCCAACCAATAGAAATAATGCAGATCCCAGGGCAATTGGGGTACTCAATAACATGGCAACAACAATTGGAATAATCAATAACAAGGGAACAACAATTGGGGAAACAATAATCAAAATCCAAATTGGGGAAATCAAAACAACAATCAGAGCAATTAGGGAAACTGGGGCAACAACAACAATTGGGGTGGATGGAACAATAACTAGGGAAATCAGGGGCAAGGCTTTCAAAGGCCCCCAATGTTCCAACAACCGAGCAATCCATTGCCTTTTCCATCCCAGGGTCCTAGTTCTTCCAATAATGAAATGAGGAAAATTGAAATGATGTTTGAACAGATGATGAAAAAGAATGTTGACTCCGATGCACAATTGGCTTCTCACAACACTTCAATCAGGAATTTGGAGGTTCAGCAAGGCAAAATCTCACAGTTCTTGAATACTCACCCTAAGGGGGCTCTACCAAGTGATACAGTGGTTAACCCAAAGGGTGGGAACAATCATGTTATGGCGGTAACTACTAGGAGTGGACGAGGCGGTGATGTGAAACAAAAACAAGTTTTGGGTGATGAAGTTGAGTTGCAAGAAGATGAAGTTCCTTTGGTGGTTGAGAATGTGGTTGATGAAAATGTGAATGAAAAAGTGAGGATTGATATTCAAGATGCCGAGGTGGAAACATAAAATGATGTGAACCCGTCTAGGGAAAACGTAATAGACATTCCGGAGCCAGTTGTGCCGAAAGCCAAGACACCCTTGTCTAGGCCACCTCTACCTTATCCTCAGAGGCTAACCAAGCAGAAAAATGAGAATCAGTTCAAAAAGTTCATTGGCATGATGAAGAGCTTATCCATTAATGTGCCTTTGGTGGAGGCTTTGGAGCAAATGCCTGGCTATGCTAAATTCATGAAAGATTTGGTAACAAAGAAAAGATCCATGGACTGTAAAACTATCAAGATGACCCACCAAGTTAGTGCTATAGTACATTTAATGGCTCCGAAGTTGGAGGATCCCGGTGCTTTCACTATCCCTTGCACTATTGGAAGTGCAGACTTTGCTAAAGCTCTATATGATTTAGGGGCAAATATCAACTTGATGCCCTACTCAATTTTCAAGACTTTGGGTATTGGGCCACCGAGGCCGACTTCCATGAGATTGCAAATGGCGGATAGATTAGTGAAGTGACCATTGAGTATTATTGATGATGTGCTTGTCCGGGTGGAAAATTTTGTCTTGCCAGCTGATTTTGTGATCTTGGATTGTGAGGTAGATTATGAAGTTCCGATCATATTGGGGAGACGTTTCCTTTCTACAGGGAAGGCCTTAGTTGATGTGGAAGCAGGGGAACTCACCTTCCGGGTGGTCTTTCATGTATGCAAGTCAATGAAGAAGCCCAATTATACCAAAGTGTGCTCATTTGTGGATCTTATCACGGCTATGATAATTGATGATACTAGTGCAATTATGAATGTGGAGGACCCTCTTGAGGCCTTATTGTTGAATCTTGATGTCAATGATGATGAGGGCCGAGTGGAGTGCGTGAATGCTTTACATGGAATGGGCTCTTATTCTTATGATCCTAGGAAACTCTCTTTGGATCTTGAAAATAGAAATACTCCTCCAACAAAGCCTTCAATTGAGGAACCTCTAGTGTTATCGTTAAAGCCATTACCTCCACACCTCAGATATGAATTCTTAGACCCTAGTTCAAATTTACCAGTTATTCTTTCCTCTTGTCTTACTAATATGTAGGTAGATGCCATAATGGCAGTGCTCAAAAGTGAAAGAAGGCAATTGGATGGACTTTAGTTGATATTCGGGGAATAAGCCCCGCATTCTGTATGCACAATATTATTCTTGAAGATGATGTAAAACTTTCCTTGGAATATCAAAGGAGGTTGAACTAGGCAATGCAAGAAGTTGTGAAAAAAGAGGTGATCAAGTGGTTAGATGCCGGGGTTATGTACCCTATCTCTGACAGCTCGTGGACTTTGCCGGTGCAGTGTATGCCAAAGAAGGGTGGTATGACCGTGGTGACCAATGCTAATAATGAACTAATTCCAACCCGGATAGTTACCAGATAGAGGGTGTGCATGGATTACCACAAGTTGAACAAGGTGATCCGCAAGGATCACTTCCCATTGCCTTTCCTTGACCAGATGCTTGATCGTCTTGATGGGCGTGCCTTATATTATTTCTTGGATGGATATTCTGGGTACAACCAAATCTTGATTGCTCCGGAGGATCAGGAGAAGACCACATTTACTTGTCTATATGGAAAAGGCACATTTTCCTTTTCTCGGATGCCCTTTGGGTTGTGTAATGTGCTGGAGACATTCCAATGGTGTATGATGGCCATTTTCACTGATATGGTGGAAGATATTTTGGAGGTGTTCATGGGCGACTTTAGTGTAGTGGGTGATTCATTTGATAAATGTTTGAAAATTTTGGATAGAGTGTTGGCCCATTGTGAAGACACCAATCTTGTGCTCAATTGGGAAAAATGCCACTTCATGGTTGAGGAGGGCATAATGTTGGGTCATAAAATTTCAAAGCATGGCGTAGAAGTTGATAAGGCCAAAATAGAGGTGATTTCAAGGTTTCCTCCCCCCACTTCTGTCGGGGTTAGGAGTTTTCTTGGGCACAAGGAGTTCTACCGGAGGTTTATCAATGAATTTTCGAAGGTAGTGAATCCTTTGTGCAAGCTACTAGAAAAGGATGCCAAGTTTCGTGTTTGATGAGGGATATATGCAAGCATTTGAAATTCTCAAGCATAAGTTGACAACCACCCCTATCATTACCGTATGCAATTAGAGCTTGCCTTTCAAGCTTATGTGAGACGCGAGTGATGTTGCAGTTGGGCTAGTTTTGTGTCAAAGAGTGAACAAAATATTTCATCCGATGTACTATGCGATAAAGACAATGAATGAGTATCAAAAGAACTACACGGTGACTGAGAAAGAGTTGTTGGCTATTGTGTTTGCAATGGAAAATTTTTGGCCATATCTCATGGTAGCCAAGGTCATAGTGCACACCGATCATGTGGACCTTAGGTACTTGATGACAAAGAAAGACTCCAAAGCTAGGCTGATACGATGGGTCTTGTTACTTTAAGAGTTTAATTTGGAAATGGACCGGAAAGGTAGTGAAAACTAAGTGGTGAACCACTTGTCCCGCTTAGAGGAGGAAGGAAGGCCGTGTGATGGCCTAGAGATCAATGATGCATTTCCCAATGAGCACCTACTTTCTGTGTCAATGAGTGATATGCCATGGTTTGCGGATGTTGCTAATTTCCTTGTGACTGGTAAAATCCCATGTGAAATCTCTTCTAACCAAATGAAGAAGCTCAAATGGGATAGTTTGGATTTCTATTAGGATTAGCCACACTTGTTCAAGATTTGCACGGATGGTGTGATCCGAAGGTGTGTCCCGGAGGAAGAGCAATTGAGTATCTTGGAGGCTTGTCATTCCTCTTATTATGGTTTATGGCGGGGCGAGGACGGCTTCCAAAGTTCTAAGTTGTGGGTTTTATTGGCCAACTTTGTATAAAGATACTAGTGATCTTGTGAAGAGGTGTGACAAATGTCAAAGAGCGGGTGGTATTTTGAAGAAAGATGAGATGCCTCTCAACACCATTCTACAAGTGGATGTTTTTTTATGTGTGGGGTATTGATTTCATGGGCTCATTTGTAAGCTCGTGTGGGAACACATACATTCTTGTGGAGGTGGACTATGTTTCAAAGTAGGTTGAACCCGTGGTTTTAACCAACAATGAGGCCCAAAGTGTTATTGAATTTCTCAAGAAGAGAATTTTCACAAGGTTTGGCACTCCTCGTGCAATCATAAGTGATGGGGGTCCCATTTTTGTAACAGAGTTTTTGACACTTTGCTTGCAAAGTATAGTGTTAACCATAAAGTTTCTACTCCTTATCATCCTCAAACGAGTGGCCAAGTTGAAGTCTCCAACAGGGAAATCAAGAGTATATTGTCAAAGACTGTCAATACAAATAGGATCGATTGGTCAAAGAAGTTGGATGATGCTCTATGGGCTTACATTACTGCTTATAAGACTCTGATTGATATGTCTCCGTACCGTTTGGTGTTTGGGAAAGCTTGCCATTTACCGGTTGAGTTAAAGCACAAGGCCATATGGGCTTTGAGGAAATTGAACCTTTAATGGGATGTAGCAGCAACTCTTCGTGTGGAGCAACTTAATGAACTTGATGAATTTCGATTCCATGCCTACTCCAGTTCATCCTTGTAAAAGGACAAGATGAAGTACCTTCATGATAAATATGCTCGTGGCAAGGAGTTCAAAGTGGGTAATTTGGTTCTCTTGTTCAACTCTCGGTTACGGTTGTTTTCGGGAAAGCTTAAGTAAAAATGGAGTGGACCTTTTGAAGTGGTGTTTGTGACTCTGTTTGGTGCCCTTGATTTGAAGAACAAAAATGGGGAGGTTTTTAGAGTTAATGGGCACAGGGTCAAGCACTACCTGGGAAAAATTCATGACAGCCATGTGGTGGAACTTCTTCATCTCAAATGATTCATTGGTAACATGCGTCGTGCTGTGATATTAAATCAGGCGCTTCTTGGGAGGCAACCCATGTGTTTTTTCTTTTCATTTTTCTTTGATTTTCATTGAAGTGTAGGATTTATTTTTGGAATGACTGGTTGTGAGATGCTACAGGATTGTGTTGATGCGGTGCATGACAAAGTGGAAAAAAAATTTTCAAGTCTCTGAAGTTTGCAATGCGGACCACACAACATTTTGTGCGGTCGCAAAGAACTTCGTGGGGGGGAGGGGGCACAAAATCAGTGCGGACCGCACTGATGATGGATGTAAAAATCAACTCTCTGAAGTTTGCCACCGCGGCCACATTACATTTTGTGCGGACCGCAGTGGTTGCCTTCTCAAACTTGTAAGATTCTGTGTAGTGCAAACCGCAATACCATTTATTGTGGTCCGCGGTGGGCAAGTCAACTGGGGCCCAGGACCTTTTTCTATAAATAGGACCTGAGGCCCTCCGTTTAAACTTTTCGATCTTTGTATTCTCAAAGCCCTAAAAATTACTGTCCATCAGTAAAATTGCACGAATTCATCTGCGTAGTCTCGATTAATCATCAGTGCATCTCATTTCTGGTAACTTTAACTCTTTCTTAGTTGTTTAATATTGCTATTTTCTTTTGATTTTTATTTTTCTCTTAATTTTTATTCTGTTCTTCCTGTTTTTCTTTCAATTTGTAGTTTAGGCTAGTTAATCATGTTTTAATTAGGCATAATTATATAAAACTCTGAGGCAACACCTAGGAAATCATTAGTAGGTAAAACTTTGGACTAAAATTGGACAATACATTGAACCCTAGGTTGGTGCTGCTGCTAGGCACTTAGTGTGGACCGCGGTAGTTTTTATTCGGTCCGCGATGTTTCTGTGCCATCCGCAATGCCATTTAGTGCGGACTGAAGTGAAATAACATCTAAAAGTGGAACTGAAGGACTGCGGCTATATTGCATTTTGTGCGGTTCGTAGTGCCACAATGCGGACCGCATTGCATTTTGTGCAGTCCGCAGTGCATAGATTTAGAGAGTGGGTAGTCTGAACCCCACCTCTGTGTGGATCGCAATGGATTTTGTGTGGTCCATAATGGATTTTGTGCGGTCTGCATTAGACTCTGAGCGGCCGCACTGCATTTTCTGTGGACCGCATTCTGCAACTTTTTACTATCTGCAACTATTTTTCCTGTAACTCTGAATTACATTGATTATATTGATACTAACAAAGCATGATTGAATGTTGCTTGCAGACAATGGTGAGATCAAGAGGCAAAGGTGATAAACAACCAGGACGAGGAGAGTCCTCCCGGGGGAGGGGACATGGAAAGACAAAACTAACCCCCAAGTTTGGGAAGCAATAAAAGCAACAAGGAAGGCGATACGGTCTGCTGATAGAGCTGCTTCCCACTCATCGGGAAGTGAGTGTGAGCCCTCCCAGGAGGCATCTTCAGACTCCGTGCTAAAATTTGTTCCTCAGTGGCCGGAGAGGCACAGGTTGACAGACACACCTCCAACATCCCCGACTGCTCAGGCTTTAGTGCATGTATCTTCTGGGTCATCTGAGGGCACAACCGAAGGCAGTGGGTATGAGTACTCCACCTCTCCTATAACTTCATTATCCAGAGAGGGTGCAGTAGGAGAAGAAGGGGCATAAGTAGAAGGGGGTGAGCCTCACGTGGGAGGAGTAGCGAGAACTAGAAACCTGGAGGCATGGCAGGACCGTTTTCTGAGTGAGGTGGCCTACCATAAGTTCAGAGAATGGTGGCCTGCGAGGAAATTGATTCCGGAGCGAATTTTATGGATAGAGACCTCTTGCCTCACAACCCCAATGTGAGAAGACAGTTTAGAGAGAGAGTGGGCTGGGAGTACTTCTTAAGCAACTATGTGGATTCAAATGAGCACCTGGTCAAGGAATTCTACACCAATGCTGCCCACATCAAGAAGGGCACCAAAGTTACCAAGGTGCAAAATTTGAAAGTACCATTTGCTGGTAAAACAATAAATGACTACTTGGGCTTTAATGAGGAGGATGAATCACTATATCTGGGAAGATGACATTAGGTCAGGAGGCCCGTCCTTGGTTGGCACAGTACTTGGCAATCCCAGGTACCACCCCCATTTGGTTGAATACGGGAGTGAAGATCTTAAGGAGAAGTTTGAATTTCGAGGCTAAGGGGTGGGAGACATTCGTGTGCAGCAGACTAGATCCCACTACCCACGACAACTCACTCCCTCTTCACCGGGCTATATTGGTAGCATCAATTATGGTGGGGTACTCGATTAACGTCGGAAATGTGATGTCTTTGGTTATTATACAGGTAGTGAGTGAAGGTAACATAAACTACCCCTTCCCCAGCTTCTTAACCATGCACTTGAAGGACTTAGATGTAGAGTAACGGAAATTTGATGTCAAAGTGAAAGCGAAGTTACCATTCTCATGGTACAACATACAAGGTGATGACAACCCTAAAGGCAAGAACTACAAGAGAAAATCCGCTGCTTCAACTGGCCAGTCTGAAGAGCCAGTAGTTGTAGTGGCTCCTACTCAGCCTTCTTCCACCTCAACGGATATGCTCCCTGGTACATCCACTTTGGCAGTTCCAGACATACCCTCCACCTCTACGTACCTATTGACTACCCACCGTCTGATGCAGGACCATCTCAGCATCAACAACTGGATGTAGACAGCTTCCTCTAAGTTGTTTGTCCTTACTACTACAGTGTCATCCCAACCGTCCATTGAGAACACTCTCAAGGAGCTTCTGGAAAACAAGAAGAAGCTCCTAGACAACCAGAAATTGATCTCAGAAGCCATTGGTTCACATGGGAAAGCTCTCAAGGATCTTGCAAATGAGGCAAAGAAGATGAGAAAAACTCGGGCTTCAAAGGAGTCGGTGAAAGAGCTCGGGGTAGAGGTTGACAGGCTTAACGTGGATCAGCTGCCTTTGTATTTGTTATTGCATGACCCAGCACCAGCAGCCTAGCCCCAGCCAGAGCAAGAGTTAGAGAGGCCTCCCAAGAGGAGGAGGGTGATTCCCCGTGCAGATGATGCAGTCATATAGTTGGAGGACCCACATGGAGATTCCTCCAGCTAGCCCCAACAGTTAGCCCAGGACCCAGTCCAGGTCCAGGCACAGGTCCCAGTAGAGCCACAGGCCATAGGGACCTAGTCACAGGTTCCCGAGGAGACAGAGGACCCAGGGACTTAGATTCAGGATCCCATCCGGACAGCGGACCAATAGGGAGTTTCTTTTTCCTCCCTTCTCTTTTTGTGCTTATTTTGGTTAGTTGGCATTGAGGACAATAGCAACTTTCATTTGAGGGGGTAGCCCTACTTGTATTTGGATGATTGTACATATGATGATATTTTATGCTTTATCTCTTTTTTATCTTTGGTATGTATATAACTTTAGCATTTCATTGCACTTTTCGTACTTTTTACTTTGGGTCTGTATATAAAGTTACCTTCTTATGTATATATTCATTCTCCCTATTGTATATTCGTCTAAATCCCCTCTTGTACATATTCATTTTACTTCCCGCATTTTTCATTTCTTAGCTTCTTATTTTATGTTTGTAGCTTCTTGTTTTGTGTTTTTGCAATACGCCTTTGATTTTTTTAATGCCACGGTTCTTTCCAAAGGTGGAATTTGTGTGAACCGGGTGGCTCTTCCCGATGATGGATGGCATGACAACCTTCTTAAGGGTTTGAGTCTGTTTTTCTTTTTGGTTTTTAGTAGTTAGTTGGTAAGAGTGCCTCAAGAAAAGCTTCACTTGGGCCTAACACATTTGTCTTTGATCCCATGGTCAAAAACAAATCGTTGTGCGTAGGGTGGTGAAAGTTGTGACCTTGAGACTCTTGTGTTGGCCAATAATCATCAAGTGATTTTTTCGGAACCATTATGTGCTCAAATATTATCTAAAGTTGTTGTGGGCCCCTAATTCTGTGTCTTTAGCAATCCCAAATCTTGTGTTGTTAGAATTTGAATTGTAAGTCCAAGTCCCGAGCCATTGGTCTAGAACTTGCCCTGAATGTTTGTCTAGGCGAAATCCTAAGTGGAATTTGACTTGAGACGTGATTATAGGCTGTCCTTGATCCAAATGATAGCTTAAACACTTCCATAGCCTACCAATGATAAAATCCCTTGTCAACCCTTTTTAGCCTTAAACCTTTTTCCTTCTAGAACCATGATACAAACCTTTACCCGTTCTAAAGATATCCTCTCTTGGCACCCAATCTTTCCGTAGCACATGGCAAAAGTATAAGTTTGGGGGGGGGGGGAGATGAGAATTGCAACAAAGTGGTAAAAAGGCACAAAATAAAGAAAAGGAAAGGCAATGAAAAAGAAATAAAAGCAAAAAGACAAAAAGAATGTTCAATGTAGAATGAATAAAGGTATTCAAGAAAAGCAAAAAAATGAAAGGTGTGGAAAGTTGAGAGAAGAGAAAAGATTTGAAATGAACAAGAAAGAGTGACAGTGTGTCTCTCTAACCCCTTAGAAAGAAGTTAAATGACTTAAAAAGTCAAATCAATGACTGCCAAAATGAAGCAAAAGAAGTGCTAAAGGGAAGATGGAACCTACTTAGACCAGACATTTCCTACCCTGAACAAAAAGCCTTCACTATGTCTCCACAAAAGCCCTATATGATCTATAGTTGAATGAAGCTTACATTAGTGGTGACTCATATAAGGGCAAGCATATGGTACTTAGAGTCAGACGTGTGACTTTTTCTTGAGACAGATGAGTGTATTTCCATTAACCTAGTTCTGAGTGCTAACATCTTAAAGGTGAGGTTTTCTTAGGGAGAGTCAAGGATGTGTGAGTTTGGATTCCAAAATGACCAAAGTAATAAAATGAGTACCTTGATGTGTTGAGTCAACTCTTGATGCTCTTCTGTCGCACTAAATCCATAGTGTTTAAAAGAGTGAATGTTGTTAATGATTCATTTGAATCGAGGACAATTGTTAGTGCCAATTGAGGCTAGATGAGGTCACTTTAGGTCGGCTGAATTTTTCTTGGATTAACTCTTAAAATGTGGGTCTTATTTTATTTGCTTGAGGACAAACAAAAGCTTAAGTTTGGGGGAGTTGATAACTAGGGATTATGATGCATTTTACACTCCTTCTTGCTTAAGTTTTTATTAGAAATGTGTACAAAATAGTCCCAAAGGCTCACAAGTTGTGCTTGAATGCAGGTTTGATCATCAAGGTGACAAGATGTCAAAAACCAGCTCAAAAAAGAGTAAAACCTGCACAAGTACCAAGACAAGACCAAGCTCAGTCAAACAGGGCCAGTGCGGTCTCACACAATTTTGTGTGGTCCGCAAGGATGAAGTTCAGAGACTATGTTTTTCAGGCCATCAGGCAATACGGACGCAAAGAGTTTTGTGCGGTCCGCATTGGGTTCATTGTGGTCGTACTTAATTTCGTGTGGTCCACAGAGCCAAGGTTCAGAGAGATGACAATTGGAGGATTATGCCCAATGCGATCCGCGGTCCATTTTGTGCAGATCGTAGTAGAAGCCACCGCGGCCGCGATTCATTTTGTGCGGTCCGCGGTGGCCAAACTTCAGAGAGAAGAAAAGTCAAGCCAAGAACCTTAGTGCGGTCGCACTCGATTTTATGTGGTCTGCACTAGCCCCACAAGGGTATTTTTGTCTACAATTTTCAGCCTAGTATAATAGTTTCTTTTCCCATTTTTAGCTCATCAGTTAGATTCTACAGCAGAGATGCGATCGTGAATAGGGTTTTCTTGCCATTTGGAGTTCATTTTAGCTTAATTTCACCATTGAATCTTCAAGTTTTATTTAGCAATTAATTATTATGAGCCTTTCTTCATCTATTTCTTTGTTTTCTTTTACAATTATGAGTAGCTAGACCCATTAGCTAGGGTTGTGGCTCAACCCTAGTGTAGGTAATTGATGGATCTTGTGTTTTGATGCTTGATTGTCTATAGGTGTTTGGTATTTGGGCTAATTTAGGGTTTTAATGTTGAATTAGTGGTTGCAAATACTAGTTTATGCCTAGCAGACTTTGGCTCTTCTTGAGAAAGAGAGCCTAAGTCCATAAAATTGGTCCTACAAGGAATTAGGGCGTAGTCAAGAAATTAAAATTCCAAATTAAAGGGTTAAACCTAGAGATAGCAATACCCGACATGAACCTTGATTGCTTGCACAAATTTGCATACCCAATTGGTCTAGAGAAAGTCAATTCGGGCAAAATCACTCGAGCTACCGAGAGGTATAGAGTGAGTAGAATCGTGCAATGGTTATATCATACTCCCCAAATGTGACAATCTAGCTTTAGACTCAAGAATCCGTCAATTGACCACCTAGGAAAAAGTCACTACCCTAGTGCCTTCTATCTATTTGATCAACTCTCAATAGTTTAATCTTAGCTTTACTTGGTCTAATTTAGCATTGTAGTATTATAAAATTAGAATTAAATTCAAAACCAAAAATATTTAGAAGTGCAATTAGGAAGAAATACACAACTCCACTTTAGATAGAAACTCAACTCCAATATCTAGCTCCCTGTGGAAATCGATCCCGACCTCATCGGGTAAAAGCTACTTCGACCTCTCTTGCTACTCAATAGTAGTACAGGGTTGGCCTCGATCAGGAGTCTGCACACCCCTAGTGAGCACAGGTACCTATTGAGTGTGAGTACTGAGGGCTGAGAGCCGAGTGATTGTGCTGTCGATTTGAGTTGAGTGACTATTGTCTTGACAGGATGTACTTGCTTTCAATTATTTGCTGCACTTATTTGTTATTTGTCCTTGTTGTGTACTTTTGTGGAACACTTGATATCTGGTTTACTTGATCAAGAACTGATTTGACCTAAACTACTAGATTTGAAAACATGCCTATTATTTATCAAAGTTTTCTGAAATAAACTATATTTGCATAGCTCGTCACTGCTTCTCAGTTCCTTATTTGTTTCTGTTACTTACTAAGTTAGAAGTACTCACATTACTCCCTACACCTTGTGTGCATATTCAGGTGAGACCGGTCATGAAGGTCATTAAGTTCATGCATGGTCGTCTATCGGAGACATACAAGGTAGCTTCCGGCGTCCGCAGTCCTTGTCTCTCCTTCGTTGTTATCTTTCTTTCTATTTTTGGCACTTGGCAGGCTATTGTAAACTTTGAATTCTAGACTGGTGGTAGACACTCATGACTTAGTGACACCTCGATATTAGGCTATCTTTTCCATATTTTATTTTGAGTTTAACTCTTTTTATGAAATCTTCATTATGAAAAGGTTTTGGATTGACTTTTTATGAAATATCGATGTGTTTTGGAAATGTCAGCTTGCCTAGTACCATGATAGACGTCATCACGACGGGTTAGGTATTTGGATCGTGACACAAGTCTTTTCTTCTAGCCTTTCTTCTGTTTTTCTTTAAATCTGTCTTTCATAAAAGTACTAGAAGATTACACAATGTTAGTTTTAGTATAATAAATAGAGAGATTTCTTCATATCCTTAAGCCGTTCAGCCTCCTCATCTTTGAGACGGTTTGCTTCCTCAGTCCTTATGTGACCGATCAGTTCTTGAAGAGTAAAGTTTTTCTTCTTGTGTTTCAGTTAATTCCTGTAATCACTCCAGGAAGGTGAAAACTTTTCAAGCAGAACATTAGCCTGAAGAATCTCACACATCTTCATGCCTTCGTTTGAAACATCATAAATCAAGTTATCGTACTCGTGAACTTGTTCCATGATTGGCTTATCATCAACCATCTGAAACTTGATCTACTTTCCAACCACGTACTTCTTTTTTTCCGCGTCATCTGCACCATATTTCTTCTCCAAATTATCCCATATGACGGTAGTAGATTTATAATTTATAAAACAAAAAAAATTAAAGAGAGGGTTAGTCATATGGCTTAGCATATGCCCTCGAACAGTTTTATTATCCTTTTTAATTTATTTCTTAGCAGCATCATCAGCATCAACAGTAGTAGCATTAGAACTATCAGCAACAACATCAGTGGTGGTTCATTAAACAAAACGTAATCAACTTCTAAGTGTTTAAAAAAAATTGGAAGTTTTTGGACCAATGCTTATAATTATTTCCATCTAAAGGATCAATCTTTGATAGATCAGGAAGTGTTTTGTTCAAAATGGTAGCCAATAGTCAATATTATATGTAAAATTTGCTTTCAAATTGTAAGAAAAATGAGTAGATAATATTGACCAAGAAGAAGAAGGAAACAAGAACAACTTATCGAAAAATACTATGCCGCGGCAAGCCACTATCTTGAAAGTAATTTTGGCCTAACTAGGTACAAATCATTAAGACCGATCACTCCCCAAGGTTAAACACGTGCACTCATGGCTAGAAGTTTGGAATTTGCACGAAACAAGTTGTTGGATAGTTTGAACGAAATTTATACTTGGATTTGAAATTGGAACGAAATTGTCATTCTGCTTCTCACGTTTTTGGAATTAAGACCAAATACAGAATGATATAATCTTGTTCCAACGTTTGTGTTGGGTTTTTGCTTCTGTTTCAAGCCTTTGAATGGAATTGAATGCTAATATTGTTATATCACATTTTTGGTTTGAATGGAATGGAATCAGATTTCTAGCCTTTGTTTCTATAGTGAAATAGGTATCATGTCTTATCTTGATAAGACTAAACTTTATTCATTATTTAGGTGTAGAAACCTAATCACCATTTGTTATGAATCACCTCCTAAATTGGTGACCTTGTGCCACGTGGAGAGTGGGGGTTGAAGATTAGTAATCTTTACCCATTTATTAGTTAACTAAGTAATGTTCTTTACTCGCATAATTTAAAAATTATCTCCAATTACATAAAATACTACTCTCTTTTAACACACCTTATACACTTTACTATCATGGCTATGTGATTCCTTGTATGGTACTAGTTCATAAATATCGGGTATTTGAGTTTGGGCCATATTTTATCTCAAAATGCCAAACTTCGTCAAAATTTGTTTTCTTCGATATTACTTACCCTCTTACCTTCACGAATTTACTCATCACTTATAACCCTTATAATCCCAAAATAATCTTTTTCTTGGAATGATGTCAATTACCTTACGACAAATGCAACGTATAATACTACAGGGTGTAACATCATCGTAACTTATTACTGTGAAGCATAACATCACCGTAATGTAATACTATAAGGCATAACATCATCGTAATATATTACTACAGGACGTAACATCATCGTAATATATTACTGCAGAGCGAAACATCATCCTAATATATTACTGTAGAGCATAACATCATCGTAATACTGCGGGACGTAACATTATTCCTCCCTTTGGAACATTCGTCTTCGAATGTTGACTGATGCACATATCATTTTCATAACTTATATCTTCCTAATACTTTAGAACATCCCTTTATATCTAGGCGACTATTCTGTGAATTAGTCCAAAGTCCAGGCCATTTCCCCCTTAGGCCTCCTCCTCACACCACAACTTGTAGTCGGAATCCTTCCAATCTTGTAACTGTTAATACCTTTCGTCATGCATCCTATACAATTTTAACCTTGTAAGTGTGCCCAATCTCTAGGCTTCATATGTAGAGCTTGATAATATGTAACCTATGAGTATACTGATGTTCTTTGCCTGGTACTTTGTTGAATTCACAAATATTTATCTCATTGCATAGGTCTGTTTAGCCGTCCATATGAATTTACTGCCATAACTCTTACTTTAATTTATCATAACTGAGGTCTGCTACCAAATCCCTATTTACTCTCATTGCTTATTCCATATGTATAAATTTAAGTCCTTTAATGCTTTCTCATTACTACTCATCTTTAGAATGACGGCCTAATCTCATCTCATACTTTGTGACTTTTGTCCATCCATTATTGATTCACCTCAGTATTGATGTACAATATACCACTGATAACGTGAAACTTCTTACGTAATATTTTGCCCCTCGGGTTTACGTTACATCAAGGAATATTCGAAGTAATTTTCCTGATCCACTTAGCGGCGATATTGTAGTTTAATAACCATATTCTATAGCATCCCAAGGTGATTCTCTTACGTGAGTATTTTAATCCCATACAATTCATGAATCCCTTTTAAAAAAAAATATTATTACTCAATTGAAGGCCCAAACGTCATCCTTTATCTATCACAATTACAACCTTATTCTTCTATTAGGTCATCATTCCATCTCTTCTAAACGCTACTTATGGAGAGTAACTCCTTTGAGTCCATTCAGGCTATACTGAGCTTACTATAACATAGAGGAGCCATTAGCTCCCTCGTTTTCACGGGCCTAATCCTGAGGACTAATCCATTCTCATCACTTTCTCACTCGCCTTTTCTCGTTCTTACATCCTATCATAAAACTTTGTCGCTCTATTATACTTTAGCTTGCGACCTATACATCTCTATTTATACTACTCATAATCTTCCTTCAACTTTCTTGAATTTCCTTGTATTATTTTAGAACATCAAGCGAGACATCACATCGTCTCTAACTTTTCTCTACTTTCTTAACTGGACCTCTCGATACCTAGAAATTATTGACTAGAAGATATGCCACTGATGATGCCGCTATCATTCTTGGATATTGAATCCCGTGGGGAGTTTCATACTAACTTCTTATGAGACCGGTACCCTTATAACTGGCCTTATCGTAGAGCCATTACAGAGGATAGTTGTTGTGCTATCTCTCTTGCACCTCTAATATTAAGAGTGATTCGGCTATGTTCTCAAGCATGATTCCTATAACTTCTGGATCCAGTAATCAGATTCTTGATTTACTTTGTTGATGTAACTCTTTAGTTTCCTTCTTCTTCTGATCGACCTTTATGATGTCTTAAGTTATCTTCCAATCTGCGGCTCGTGGTGTAACACGTCCTTTTTCACCTACTACACCCCGTAAAGGGATATAATAAAGGGGTTTTTCCAATTAAAGGACAATCGAAATGGGATTATTTTGATTAAAAATTCAGAGTCGCCACTTAGGAGATTTATGGTATCCCAAGTCACCGGTTTGAATCCTGAATCAAGGAAAAGATTGACTCTGTTTAACAGTCTGCGAACCAGAAATCTGAGTAAGAAATTCTGTTAACCCGGGAGAAGGTGTTAGGCATTCCCGAGTTCCGTGGTTCTAACATGGTCGCCCAAATGTTATATTTAGCTTAATTATCTGATTTTAGAACATTTTGAACCCATGTGCAAATTTAACTCTTTAACCGCTTTTATTTAATTTTTTAGAGAAAATTACAACGTTATTAAAACACATCTCGAACTACATTACATAAATGCACCCATGGTTTTTGACACATTTTAACACCGTTGAAATTTGGATTTAGGTTACATAAATGTGATCCCGAGTTTAGGGAAGTAGATTATTAAAATACGCGCCTAAAGCAACTACGCATTCGCACTTTGCGAGGGCCATGGAATTTGCTAAATGGAACGCCTCGAATTCTAAGGCTTAATATGAGATTAATTAAATGAGGGCCGTGCATTGGTCATTATGTTTGGCATGACACATCTCAAATTATTGGGGAAAATAATTGTGAAATTAGAATCCCATTATCCCCTAAACTAATCAAAAATGTTGTTCTAAACAAGAAGGACAAGTCAAACATTAAAAGGGAGCATTTGGATTGGGCCTAAAGCCCAAAAGCCTGTAACGGGCAAGGCTGCTCCAATAAAAAGAATTATGCAACAGACTCATATTGGGCCTATTGAAAGCCCAGATGAAGGAATAAGGCTACTGCCCGCAGACACCTTCGTGGATCGAACCATTTTGAGAAATCCAACAATTATTAAATGCAATTTAGAGCTGAACCATTGTATTAATGCATCTCTGTCCAATTCACATGCTAACGTTACATGGCATAGATTAAAAGGCAAGTATGGAATCAAATTAACAACTGCTCCTAAAATTTAACCCGTCAAAAGTAGATACAAAGAGATCTATTGTTATCCTAGCATGCATTTGCCTTAGGGAAATCAACAGTTCAATTGTAAACTATGTCTCCATCTAATGTCAATACTACTGATCATCACCACACCCTCAAAGATTTGACTACTACAGAACTTGGACAAAGTTACTAATTCAACACCACATTCTTAACAACCATTCAATAAACATGAAAATGGCATAAATTAATGAACAAAGTCACCATATGAAACTTCATGTTCAGTTCGTTTAATGAACAAAGTCACCATATGAATAGATCTATATTAATGAACAAAATCACCTAAAACGTGAAGGAAATCAGGAAACTGAATTGAAAGTCCAACATATAAACCTCATATCGTTTATAATAGTTACAAACCATTTATTTAAGACTAGCTTAGACTAAAATCACCATAAGCTAGAAAACCAATCAGAAAAATAGAATAGAATCATTCTCATGCTTCAAATCTTCAAATCAATTCATTCTCAAGTTTTACTCCACAATCGACATGGTTACAAGGAGTGTACCTGGAGATTATAGAAGGAAAAGAGATGATTATGGTAAGCCAGCAACAGCAGCAATAGACCAAACCAAATAGAATTTGACAGCAACAAACAAAGTCCCAGATTCAACCAAATAACCAGTGAAATCAACTCAAATACCAATGAAACAGTGACCTCAAACCACAACACAAATCCCAGACTTCAACTTGGGTCAAAAACCCAAATGGATTAGTAAAAATTTCAGGAAAACACTTTGAGAATGCAATTTTAATAGAACAGTATTTTCAGAAATCTCAACTGTATTTCAGAATATCAACTACTGATCTTTTCAATGTGTATTAGTGGGTGCATATATCAGAATACTTTTTCCCTTCATTCCTTGAGTGTTTTCTCTTTTTTCAGGGTTTGAATCTCTCTTTGCTTTCTATCTTTCTCTCCTGAGTGTGTGTGTATATATTCTCTCTCAACCTTAATGTCTAAATTACTCTCCACTTGTTTCTAATGGGTATCTCTCCTTTTTAGGTTCTGAATATGTCTCTCTTTAGGGTCTGAATCTCACCATTTATATCCCAACCTTAAACATTTTTCAGCTCTTAAGAGCACTAGATGCCTATATTTCCACTTTCAATTAAGAAATATTTGCCCCATATTATTCTCTGATTTTCCAACCTCTAAAGACACCAAACAGAGTGCCAGTTCCACTACTAATCCCTTCCCATTATTTTAATTCATTGGTATGGGTACGCCTATATTTTAATCAATGGTATGGACACACCTATATTTAATCATGTGTTATTTATCCCCTGAAAATCCATTACCGGATCAAAAATTGGGCCAACTTGAACAGGCCAATCAAACAGGGGCCTTAAAAGGCCCAAAATTATGCCTCCTGAACCTCCAATGGGTCAGTCAAAGCCTAGGGTCCAATTGACCCAAATTAATAGGTTCAAACAATTAATTCAAATCCAGTACTCTTTATCCGAAATCAGAGGACAAAAGAAAATTGAAAGGTTTGAAATTTTAAACTACTTCTAAGATCGACTAACAATATTCACAGAAATAGGAACTATAATCAAATACAATTAATCCAATTAACTAAAACCTAGTCCTCATCCACGGTTAAGCTAAGTCATAAAAAAAAGAAAGGATAAGAAGAAGAAGAAGAAGAAGAAGAAGAAGAAGAAGAAGAAGAAGAAGGAACTGAAATACCTAAAAACAAACTTAGAATAGAGGAACTCACCGTTTTGTCTTGACCTGGTGACTGAACTCTTCAGTTTAAATCACCCAATAAGGTCTATTACTTGTTCTTTATTAATAATAAGTGAAATCCCTTATTTGGTGATAAAACCGGCCTCAACCCTCACAAAAAACTGAAACCTCATTTTTTTGGATTTTGTCTTTTGGGACTCGAACCCTCTAATTTTAGATTCGAGCAGATCGGGCCATGTTCGAAGGAAACGGTTTAGGGCTTGTGGTAGAGGGAGGTGAGGGGATTATGGGGTGTTGATTCGGGATAGTTTGGAGGTGGCGCCGCCACCCGGGAATCTTGTGGCGGCGCTAGGGTTCCTCGATTCAAATCAATATTCGACGAATTTGATTGTGATTCGAAGAAAGGGGTTTGGTTATTCGGGAAGCGGAGGTGCTGGTAGTTTTGTGGTGTGACTTTGGTGGTCATTGGAGATGGTGGCTACTAGGGTTTATTTCTTCGAATTAAAATTCAAAGAAACCTGGTGATATTCGAGGGAAGCGGTTTGAGGGGTTGGATTGAGGAGGTTGAGGGGAAGCTGTGGTGGTAAGGTGGGGGCCATTTGCACACTCAAAACAAAAATAAAAATTCGGATTACAACCCTAAAATAATTCATACAAACTTAAATAAAAATCAAAGCAGACTACCAAGGCTCCCCCCGGGTAGGGAGAGGAGTAGCCTTCCAATTATTAATCTTTGGTTTTGGCCCGACAAACTGTATCTTTGTGTGGCTAGGACCCTCGCCAAATTCTACCATGTTCACCTCGCTGAACAACTGTTCAAACCTTTCTATTAGATCTTTATTCGGATTAACCTCGGCACTGGGAATTGTCGCTACTGATCGTCTTCTGGTACCAGACTTGACAAATGACCTAGAGAGATGTGGGACTGGCTTTAGAAGGACCCATTCTCTCCGTTTTAGCTTCTTGGCTCTTCTTATGTCCGTGGCTGTGGGTTGGAATCCAAGACCAAAGGTTCCCACATTTTTTGGGAGGGATACTGGTTGTATGATGCCTTGCAAAGCTGATCCTAGATCATTTCCTAGTACGAACCCATTCTTCAGCATTTCATATGCTACCATGACCGACACAGCTGTTGTCTTCAGATTAGGGATACACTTTCCCTCTTGCACTTTCTCGACCGTCATTGCGTCTGAAACTTGGTAGACCCATGTCCCCTTGTCATCTTCTATTTCTATAAATGGCACGATGGTGTTGCTGTGTGCGCACAAATTGTCTTCCCCATGCACCACTCTCTCCTGTCTGTCCCATTCGAACTTGATTATCTGGTGAAGAGTTGATGGTACTGCTTTAGTGGCGTGGATCCACGGTCGACCCAATAGCAAATTATATGAAACCACTATATCCAGCACTTGGAATTCCATTGTGAACTCCACTAGTCCTATTGTTAATTCCAACACTATGTCCCCGATTGAGTCATTGCCACCGCCGTCGAATCCTCGCACACAGATAGTGTTCTTGTGGATCCTCCCGTTCTCTACTTTCAGTTTGGTCAGAGTGGAGAGAGGACAGATGTTCGCACTTGAACCGTTATCAACCAATACCCATGTGACCACAGAGTTCTCATATTTTACTGCCAGATAAAAGGCCCTGTTGTGTTCCGTGCCCTCTACAGGAAATTTATCATCAGATAAAGTGACCCTGTTCACTTCGAAGATTTTGTTGGCTATTTTCTTCAAGTGATTCATAGTGATTTTTTCGGGAACATGCGCCTCATTTAAGATTTTCATCAATGCTCGGCAATGCTCGTCCGAGTGGAGCAATAATGAAAGTAAGGAAATCTGCGCCAGTGTCTTCTTCAACTGTTCTATGATGGAATAGTCCTGCATCTTCATCTTTTTTAGGAAATCTTTTGCTTCCTCTTCCGTCATGGGTTTCTTTGCTGAAGATGAATTATCCTTGGCTTTTCTCAACTCTGCGGGGGCAAAGTACCTTCCTGACCGAGTTAACCCTTGAGCCTCGCAGATCTCCTCCTTGACCTCCCTTCCTTTATACATCACTTCCATCCATCCATAGTTCTACGGAATAGCCTTGCTACTGATTATCGGTAACTGGGTTACCGGCTTGATGACAACTTGATCAACACGGGCCCCTTCCACAGTTATGATGGGTTTGCTAACTGCTCCTGGCACAATCACCCTTACTCCTTCTTGTTTTGTTGTGATCTTACTAGGATATCCTTTATCCACTGCCACAGATGGTCTGACACTCTTTTCAATCGACTCGAGCTTTGACCTTTCCCTTGTTGGCTGCTCTATTGCCTTTGTCTCACTGGAACGAAGTGTCATCACGGTCTGTGATGGCTTCTTCGGCTCTCCCTCTTTGCGCACAACTTCAATCATGTTAGCCTCTAGGTGGGCTGGCATTGGATTCATGTTGATGTTGGGTGCCTCAGGAGCTTGCACTTCAATTATATTAGTATCAATAAACTCCTGTATTGCACTCTTCAAGTGCCAGCACTTCTCGGTATCATGCCCCGGGGTACCTGAATAATACTCACAACTAACAGAGTAATCAACGTTTTTTGGAGGTGGATTTGGCAATTTAGATTGTATTTGCCTCAGCATGTTCAGTTGTCTGAGCCTGTGGAACAAGCTGGCATACGACTCCCCCAATGGAGTGAATGTTTTCCTCTTCTGTGCCCTGTCACCCCTGAAAGATGGATTAGGTCGAGAACTTTGGCCGGGAAGGTTTCTGTTCTGTGGAGCGGGAGCATGCCATTGGGTGTGGGCCGGAGGTTGGTTACATGCTTGGGCATGGTGAATGGAAAATTGAGGTTCGGGATGTGGGTAGTAGTGGTGGGGTGAGCTATATGGGGTGTGGGGGTAAGTTTGAGAATGGGGTTGAGGTTGATTATGGTAAAGTGATGGGCCCCAGGGCCAAGCTCTCGACTCAATTGTTGCGATGTCCTCCTTCTTTTTCCTTCCCAATATACCTCAAGTGCCATTTTGGATGGCTTGGGTGGTTGCCTTGATTGCTGAGTAACTCATGATTTTATTGGACTTAAGTCCCTCCTCCACCATATTTCCCATTTTTACCACCTCGTTAAATGACTTCCCTACTGCCGACACCATATGACCAAAGTACGTGAGCTCTAAGGCCTGTAAGAAATAGTCAACCATCTCCCCTTCTTTCATCGGAGGATCAACCCTCGCGACTTGTTCTCTCCAACGGAAACCGTATTATCTGAAACTCTCCCCGGGTTTCTTCTCTATTTTTTTCAATGTCAGACGATCCGGGACAATTTCCAGATTATACTGGAAATGGCATGCAAATTCTTGGGCTAGATCATAACAAGTGTACCACCTTCCGTGGTCTTGATGGGTGTACCATTCTAACGCTGAGCTGCTCAAACTTTGGCTGAAGTACGCCATTAACAATTCATCCCTTCTTCCTGATCCTCTCATTTTACTGCAGAAGCCTCTCAAATGAGCCACCGGATTACCGTGCCCGCTGTACAAATCAAACTTGGGCATTTTGAACCCTACCGACAGCTGCACATTTGGAAATAAACAAAGGTCTTTATAAGCCACGCTCACCTGGCCTCCTAATCCCCGCATGTCTTGGAAAGATTGTTCTATACTTTTCATTTTTCGGAACATCTGTTCCTGTTCAATATTTTTGGCCAGTTTTTCTACTTCCCCTGGTGGGTCGGAACGTGGATCATAAGGGTATGTTTCGGGAACTTTGAAGGTGGGCTCCGGCGGGTAATATTGATTATCCTAGGCCTGGAACATGGGCTCGCTAGAGGAGTTGTCGATTGCAGTTGGTGGGGATGCCACCAAGACAGGGGTGATCGGTGAAAGATGATGTGGGACTGGTCTTGGAACCTGTGGCACATGAGAAGTGGTGCCATGATAGTGTTGGTAAATAGGGAAACTTAGATTGCTGGATGGATGATCCTGAGATTGGGCTGGTGGCGGGGTAAAAGCAGGGTTAGTGGGATAAGATGGAGGTGGTTGTCCTTTAGTCCAGGCTCGATACATTTTGGCCATTTGTTTCTTTAACTTATACATTTCCTCCTTCATCGTGCTGATATCCAACTCTTCTACCTCGACACTTGTGTTGGCCTCTGGGATAGACATGATTTCTGGTATTGGTCCCTTTGATCTAGTTTGGTAATGGTAGTGTGCCGGTATCCTCTAGAGAAACTAATTGCTTGAATTCTCTGGAATACAACAAACTTGTTAGTTTTTAGAGTTTAACAGATATGCAATCGCACATTGGGATGCAATGCACCTAGGCAATTAACCATTTTCTATCGTGCATTTGCTTCAGTTGTGTGCATCATTCCGGCCTCTCAAAACTGTGCCCCTTCTTTCAACACCTTTCAAACTTTCCTTTATTTTATTTATTTTTCATTTTCCTCTTTTTCTTTTTCTTCTTTTAGTGGTGATCGAATCTTATATAGACTGCCTACGTATCATGTCCCCGCATGAATCAGACCGTGCATAGTTATGGCCTAAAATTAAGTTGCAAAACATTTTTCATAGAACAATTGCTTTGATACAGACTTAGAAAAAGTTTACAGACTCTGAAAAGACGACAACGCAAAACTTAAATAGGACCAACCGACAAACTTACAAACTTTAAAGAAAAAGTACAGACTCAATCAAAGACTAGGAATACATTAATGACCAAAAATTTTCGGGGGCCCGCGAGCCATCATCTAGCCTCGCTACGGACCTTTGTGCAAGATCCCTTTGAAGCCTCTCCAAATCGTTCATTATTTGCTTGACGAACGTCATTACTGCTGCAAAAAGGTGGTACGGGTCATGTCCTCGCATGCTCGGCATTTTGCAGTAATGTAATGTGCAATGTTTCTGACCCCTTCTCTAATCCTGCTTTTTTCCTGTAGCAATCGTCCTATCTGCTGATCTCGCATTTTTAGCACTCGAGAGTTATGAAGGAGTTGATCTTGAAACTTATGCATTTGTTCCTCCATCCGTGCCATCAGGTCATAACAGTGTTTCCTATCCGCTCTAAAATCTCTAGCTTGCCTGAATACCTTATCTTCGAGAGTGACTATTCTTTCTCTCAGTATGGTGATGGTCCCCTCGTAGTCCCTCTTCATCTACTGCATATGTTGTGCCCGCTCTTTTGCACCCCTTGCCCATCTAGCCCGGATCCTTGTCAGAGCAGCTTCAGATTTTCCCAAGTCCTCTTGACATTTGAGGGCTTTCTTTTTCAAACCGACTATGAGTTTTTCATCAGCCTGGCTCTTTTCTGCAGTTGTCTTCATCTTTTGAATTTGGGCTTTGAGCGCTTGCTTTTCTCGTGCCCATTGAGCCCTTTCCTGCTCAAAATCGGCCTGTTGTATGTCCATGGCTGCTTCCAGTATTCCCTTATCTTCTTGTAAAGTGTCAATACGAGATTGGAACTCTTGTGCCACTTCCCTTTTAGAATTTCTAACTCTGGATTCTATCTCCTTCTCCCAATCAACTGTGTGCCTTATGGATCTTTCGGGTCTTTGCTCGGGAGCAGTCTGATTGTGAAACCACTCAAGGTATGTGAGGCTTACCTCCCTACGTTCGCGGTCTACTACCATCTCGTCTACGTCAAAAAATTGACCACCAAACCAGACCATTTGTGCATAAGATTACCTTGGGGTTCCTCTCCAGTGAATTCCCATACGAACGAACACATGTCCTCGATCGGGGGCCTCTTTTGTTCTCTCCCTAGCTGACGCATAACGCGTATGGGTGCGTAGGGTTGGAAACCTCTTAAATCCATGAGTATGAATAATGGGCGATATGTCGACATGTGCATGACCCTAGCGGAAGGGAACCAATAATACTTCCAAGTGAGTATATCCGCATCCAATGAACCAAGTAATTCTTGCCAGGCCCTCACCCCATTTGGAAGATTGTAATTTGTGGCCCTGCCTGGATGACAACGAATGTAATTCAACCAGTTTTCGTTGAAATTTATCACTATTGGATGATGATAAAGGTGCTCTATGAACCACATCTGCAACAGAATGTTGCATCATTCGAAGTAATCTCCACCTTCTTGGCATTGGGTCAAGGATCGAAAAATGTCTCTTAGAATCATAGGAAGAATGGTATGTTCCTCTCTACTTTCTAAATACGTGACTACCGCCAATAATCGAATTCTGATGCGCCCATCACGCTCTGGAAAGACCATGGTCCCTAGAAATGATATCATGAACGCGAAAATTTTCAATTCCCTCCAAGCGTCATGACTCAATTTGTTGATGAATTCTACGCCCAAGAATTTCTCAAACCCTTTCTCGTTCCCAAACCTGTCATAGAGATATTCTAGTGAACCCAGCCTTCGTTTAAGCAACCCATTGGAATGCGACGGAGGCATAATTTCTTTAAAAAGTTGTTCACACCAACTTTTCTTGGAGCAGCAGGCTTTTTCCCGTGAAGGTCTCTCCCCAATCCTGTGAACCCACCTAATTCTTCCAGTGTGGGCGTCATTTCACAACCTTTGAACCTGAAGACATTGTTTGTTGGGTCCCAAAAACCCACTAGAGCCTCAATTAAATCCATGTTAGGTTCAATTCCCATGATGTTTGTGAGGAACTTGAGGTGTTTAAATACTTGATTTCGTTCCCAGGTAGCAAAACTAGCCCACCAATTATAGAGACTGCTCGGGGTCTTATCTCGGATCATGAACATATGAGGTGTTTCGTCCCTAGCCCTTTTTTGGCCACTTCTTTGTGGAGAACTCATGGTGATCCTAGATAAAATAAAAAAAAGGGTTAAGACTCTCCTAAACCATATACAAATTATGACCATATATATATATATTTTTTATATAAAGAGAAAATCATCATTGTTTCTCGCCATTTTATAAAAATATCCGGTTTTGTCAATACGACCTTTCAGCACTTGAAGAAGATTTAAAGGCTGTGTTTGCTAACCGAAAAAATGTTTTTTTAATAAATGACTATAGGTAGATGTTCTTGCAAAACAGCCTTCCGGTGCCTTTTTGTAGGCGTTTGGCTATTTTACCCAAGAATGGCATTACCTTTACTCAAGACAAAAACAATGACGTTTATTTACCCCTAAATTTATTATTTTCCAAAATAGTTGAACCCGATATTGATTGCCTACGTATCCCACATTCGATGAGAATCAAACTTACGTAGTTCAGCCAGACTTGGCGGAAATAAAATCAACTATTTTCAAAAAGGAAAACAGAAAATTTTGGCGGAGCTTTGCTATCCTTTTCAAATCCTGATTTTTCCTAAAAGAATAATTATTCATTTTTTGTTCTTTTTCATTTTATTTTTCCAAATTTTTTTTTCAAATTTTTTCTCTATTTTCATTTTTTCTTTTAATTCTCCTCTCATTACTAAAAATACCGGTCAACATGCATTCCTGAAGTAAATGAATGCATAAGTAGCAAGTAAGATGCATCAAGATGGTCTTTTTCATTTTGGTGCACCTGTCCTAGACAGACCCAACCTCTGTGTTGAGTCTCCAAGGTCGAATGCACATGATGCAAATAAAGCGAACCTACTAGGGATATCCAGCATGAGATTTGTTCATCTAGGTTCAAAGCTTATTGGAGAAAGTATCTAGACTGGCTTACTCGAGCGGACAACTTGAGCCGAGGAGGGTCAATGTACTGGTAACATTGCTTTCCGACTTAACTGGTGGTGCTCCCCGCCTAAAACATGTGTGACTAAAATCCTTCACCGGCTGCCAAGCACCTCGGCTATCTCAAAGAAAGCGGGCTATGTCAAGCAAATGTCCAATTTTGATTTCAAGAAGACTCAGAGGGGGTACGTGAGAAGGCAGTTTATATACACAGTTCAAAAATTATCAAAGCGGTAAAGAGCAACATTTAACACATTTAAGCCAAAACATGTAATAAGAATCAAATAATAAATAAGCCAAATACAATAATTATTTCAAGCTCGAATTCTTGAACCCTGAACCAGTGGTTCTGGGTTACACTCCCCAGCAGAGTCGCCAGAGCTGTCACACCTCCTTTTTCACCTACTACACCCCGTAAGGGATATAATAAAGGGGGTTCTCTAATTAAAGGACAATCGAAATGGGATTATTTTAATTAAAAATTCAGAGTTGCCACTTGGGATATTTATTGTGTCCCAAGTCACCGGTTTGAATCCCGAATCGAGAAAAAGATTGACTCTGTTTAACAGCCCGCGAACCAGAAATCCAAGTAAGGAATTCTGTTAACCTGGGAGAAGGTGTTAGGCATTCCCGAGTTCCGTGGATCTAGCACGGTCGGTCAACTGTTATATTTGTCTTAATTATCTGATTTTAGAATATTTTGAACCTATGTGCAAATTTAATTCTTTAACCGTTTTTATTTAATTTTTTAGAGAAAATTACAACGTTATTAAAATACGTCTCGAACCACGTCACATAAATGCACCCATGGTTTTTGACACATTTTAACACCGTTGAAATTTGGATATGGGTCATATAAATGTGCACCCGAGTTTAGGGAAGTAGATTATTAAAATATGCACCTAAAGCAACTACGCGTTCCCACTTTGCGGGGGCCATGAAATTTGCTAAATGGAACGCCTCGAATTTTAAGGCTTAATATGATATTAATTAAATAAGGGCCGAGGATTGGTCATTATGTTTGGTACGACGCATCTTAAATTATCGGAGAATATAATTGTTCCAAAAGTTAAAGAAATTAGAATCCCATTATCCCCTAAACTAATCAAAAATGTTGTTCTAAACAAGAAGGACAAGTCAAACATTAAAAGGGAGCATTTGGATTGGGCCTAAAGCCCAAAAGCCTGTAACGGGCAAGGCTACTCCAATAAAAAGAATTATGCAACAGACTCATATTGGGCCTATTGAAAGCCCAAATGAAGGAAAAGGCCGGTGCCTGCAGACACCGCCATGGATCGAAACATTTTGAGAAATCCAACAATTATTAAATGCAATTCATAGCTGAACTATTATATTAATGCATCTCTGTCCAACTCACATGCTAACGTTACATGGTATAGAATTAAAGGCAAGTGTGGAATCAAATTAACAACGCTCCTAAAATATAACCAGTCAAAAGCAGATACAAAGAGATCTATTGTTATCCTAGCATGCATTTGCCTTAGGAAAATCAATAGTTCAGTTGTAAACTATGTCTCCATCTAATGTCAATACTTCTGATCATCACCACACCCTTAAAGTTTTGACTACTACAGAACTTGGACAAAGTTACTAATTCAACACCACATTCTTAACCGCTATTCAATAAACATTAAAAGGTCATAACTTAATGAACAAAGTCACCATATGAACCTTCATGTTCAGTTTGTTTAACGAACAAAGTCACCATATGAACAAATCTATATTAATGAACAAAATCACCTAAAACGTGAAGGAAATCAGGAAACTGAATAGAAAGTCCAACATATAAACCTCATATGGTTTCTAATAGTTACAAACCATTTATTTAAGACTAACTTAGACTAAAATCACCATAAGCTAGAAAATCAATCAGAAAAACAAAATAGAATCATTCTCATGCTTCAACTCTTCAAATCAATTCATTCTCAAGACTTACTCCACAATCGACATGGTTACAGGGAGTGTACCTGGAGATTATAGAAGGAAAAGAGATAATTATGGTAAGCCATCAGCAGCAGCAGCAATAGACCAAACCAAATAGAATTTGACAGCAACAAACAAAGTCCCAGATTCAACCAAATAACCAGTGAAATCAACTCAAATACCAATGAAACAGTGACCTCAAACCACAACTCAAATCCCAGACTTCAACTTAGCTCAAAAACCCAAATGGATCAGTAGAAATTCCAGGCAAACACTTTGAGAATGCAATTTTAATAGAACAATATTTTCAGAAATCTCAATTGTATTTCAGAATATCAACTACTGATCTTTTCAATGTGTATTAGTGTGTGCATATATCATAATACCTTTTCCCTTCATACCCTGAATGTTTTCTCTTTTTTCAGGGTTTGAATCTCTCTTTGCTCTCTATCTTTCTCTCCTGAGTGTGTGTATATTCTGCGTGTATATATTCTCTCTCAACCTTAATATCTAAATTTCTCTCCCACTTCTTTCTAATGGGTATCTCTCCTTTTTAGGGTCTGAATCTGTCTCTCTTTAGGGTCTGAATCTCACCATTTATATCCCAACCTTAAACCTTTTCCAGCTCTTAAGAGCACTAGAGGCATGTATTTCCACTTTCAATTAAGAAATATTTTCCCCATGTTATTCTCTGATTTTCCAACCTCTAAAGACATTAAGCATAGTGTCAGTTCCACTACTAATCCCTTCCCATTATTTTAATTCATTAGTATGGGCACGCCTATATTTTAATCAATGTTATAGGCACGCCTATATTTAATCATGTGTTATTTATCCCCTGAAAATCCATTACCGGATCAAAAACTGGGCCAACTTGAACAGGCCAATCAAACAGGGGCCTTAAAAGGCCCAAAATGATTCCTCCTGAACCTCCAATGGGTCAGTCAAAGCCTAGGGTCCGATTGACCCAAATTAATAGGTTCAAACAATTAATTCAAATCCAGTACTCTTTATCCGGAATCAGAGCACAAAAGAAAATTGAAAGGTTTGAAATTTTAAACTACTTCTAAGATCGACTAACAATATTCACAAAAATAGGAACTACAATCAAACACAATTAATCCAATTAACTAAAACCTAGTTCTCATCCACGGTTAAGCTAAGTCATAAAAAAAAAGGAGAAGAAAAAGGAACTGAAACACCTAAAAACAAACTTAGAATAGAGGAACTCACCATTTTGTCTTGACTTGGTGACTGAACTCTTCGGTTTAAATCACCCAATAAGGTCGATTACCTGTTCTTTGTTAAGAACAAGTGAAAGCCCTTATTTGGTGATAAAACCGGCCTCGACCCTCACAAAGAACTGGAGCCTCATTTTTTGGATTTTGTCTTTTGGGACTCGAACCCTCTGAATTTTGATTCGACCAGACCGGGCCATGTTCTAAGGAAACGGGTTAGGGCTTGTGGTAGAGGGAGGTGAGGGGATTATGAGGTGTTGATTCGGGATGGTTTGGAGATGGCGCCGCCACTAGGGAATCTTGTGGTGGTACTAGGGTTCCTCGATTCAAATCGATAGTCGACAGATTTGACTGTGATTCGAAGGAAGGGGTTTGGATATTCGGGAAGAGGAGGTGCTGGTGGTTCAGTGGTGTGACTTTGGTGGTCATCAGAGATGGTGGCTAGTAGGGTTCGTTTCTTCGAATTAAAATTCGAAGAAACCTGGTGATATTCGAGGGAAACGGTTTGAGGGGTTGGGTTGAGGAGGTTGAGAGGAAGTTGTAGTGTTAAGGTGGAGGCCATTAGGCCATCGGAACCGCCGTAAGGCGATTTCTGGTGGGCGGTGTGTGGCGGAGGGAGGTGGTGAGAGATAGGTCGTCTCTAGGGTTAGAAGGATGAGTGGGGGGGTGCTCTGAGGGGGCTGGGTGTGTTACACACTTATCTACAAGGGGGGCAGAATGAATCCAGGTAGTTTGATCAAACGAGATCAACGGGTTGGATCGTTCACTTAAATGGAACGACGTCGTTCAGTTGTAATAGAGACCGGGTTGGTCTCTGATGTGAACGTGTCAGGGTCAGATGTGGGTGATGGGTGGGGTTGTGGGCCGTTAGATGGGGAATGAACGAATGGCTGAGATTTATTGGCGTTGAAACGACATAATATTCTCCCTATACTACGTCGTTTTGATGGTCTCAGAGATGGGTAGTTTGGACCGGGTATGAGATGTTTGGTTGGATTTGATTTGGGCCTGGACATGAGGGATGTTTGGTCTTAATTTTGAACGTGGCCCAAATTCAATTTCCTTTTCCTTTTCTTTTTCTTTATTTTCTTCCTAAATTATTTTCCAAAATTAAAACCTAAAGATTATAAAACCAAGTTAACTTAACAAATACTAATTATCTAATTACCCAAACACTTAAATACCAAATCACACAATTAAAACTAAAATGCAAAGTATATTATTTTTTATGTTTTTCCTTCATTTATAAAATAAGTAATTTACTATTTAACTTAAAATTAAATCTTAAACGCAAATGCAACCTATTTTTGTATGTTCTTATTAATTGATCAAATAACATGCACACACACAAACACAAATAATAACTGAAAACCACAAAAATTTACAAAATTGCACACAAAGGAAAATTATTTTATTTTTAATTTTATGGAAATAATTCATATAGGAAAAAATCACGTGCTCACACATGGTATTAGTTATTGCTTTAGCCCTCAATGGATGCTATGGAATATCCATGATACAAATCTTCTAACAATTCATTCCTTTGTCTATAACCTGAGCTCAATTCTTTCTTTTAACTTATACCAGAATCTTTTACGGCTGTACGATTGTCAACATATATATTGTATGTATATAAATCCAAACTCTTAAGTGCGTTCATAATGTCCCCAACTCGGGATCATTGATCAAATAATTCCATTCGTTCCTTCTCAGCTTTCTTTTAACGTAAACTATTAACCTTCATGATCTTTCTTCCTCCTTGTTGCGTGCATACTTAACTCATCCTAGTTCCCATAAATACCAGAATTTTTGATCAACTCATATAGTCTTTAATATTACCTTCGATCTTTCTCCCCGTTCATTAGCCACGGTAGGTGCCACTTTCTTTTGGAGAGCATACAATTTTTTTTAGTGAGACTGCTTTTACACGACCATTTCTCATTCGAGTTACTATGTTTAGGTTGAAGCCTTCTTCCTTATTTCCACAACTAGTCTTCTATTGTAGTACTTAGGGAGGACTCTCTGACTCTTGTAAAGATGTGGGCTTATTACATTGTATACTCGACGGAACTCCTAATGTCCTTCATTGCCTATACTTATCCGTACTTACTTACCTCCATGCCCTGGAGCTTGTGGGTTGCTTCTGAACTAATACTTTGACTGTTTTCCCAATGGAACTCTCTTTTGTTTCTATAGAACTCGTATAGTACCTTTTTAACTTCCATATATGAATATATCTCAAGTATTATAATGTCATACTGTGAGGCTGAATTCCCCATGTTGGGTTTCACTCTGTTTATCTTGCACGATCTTTTGATTTGTCTGTAACCTCTTCTCTAGTAATGACTAGGCTCTTCCTGAATCAACTACTAACTATTCATTGTCCCATCCTCATATCGATATTCCTCCTAATATTTCTTGATTTATTTCCTTTATCTTAACTTATGTCTCGCACTGGCTCCTTATTTATTAATAACAGCTTGGGCAGGAACCTTTACTTCCTCTCCTTGACGTCGTGCTTGCACAATATTCTTGAATCGTAGCGTATATGTAAGATTTGGATAAGTTCCATCCCATTCCTCTTTCACTTATCCCATATTTTCTTTACCATTCCATAGTCCTAGAACCACTTTATTCTGACTTAATACCACATCACTCCATATTCCACCCTTTAGGGGTGTACTTAGAGCTAAGGCCACGAGGATCTGCCTATAGATGTTTTACCTCGTCATCTTTGGCGTCGTTTCACAACATCAATGATCCTTACTCGCCTTGCGGAAATCCTTCTATACCAAGGATGACAAATTCCCTTACTCGCGAGGGTGACACTTAATGTAACTGGTACATACAGTCCCTTAAGCTTAACTTTGCTAACATTGCTTGCTTTAGGGAAGCGTCTTCCTGAATGACCATTCTCTGAATTTATCATGAATCTTCTTCTGTTGTCCGTTGTCCGTCCTATTATTGCCGGAACGCGATCTGAAATTCTCATGATGCTGACTATTATCAAATCACTCAGTCCTTAATTCATATTTAGTTTATCTTGTTCACCAGTCCATATTAATTTCTATTAATCTGGTGTCTAATTTTTCCTTTTGTTAATCACGTTAGAGTTGCGAACTTATTTCTCGAAATGAGGATATGACTTTATGGACTATATTGTTTTATTGTCTCAAGTCCTATCATTTTTTGTCTTTTCCTTCACTTGACTGTAAAACTTTGTAACACTGTCATCATTTTTTACCTACCTTTGTCATCCGTGTATCACATCTTACTCATAAATTTTCATTAACTCTCTCCTTATCTCCCTCTAATTATCTATATCTACTGCTTTACTCTGAAAACTCGAACAAAATATTCTTTTTCTTTTGGCTCCCCTTGCTCCATCCCTTGGCTCTTCCAATTGCCTAACATTCTTTCTATACAGGGGGCGGGAGCCAAACTAAGGTAATATTTATTCCTTCAAGGCTTGCAGTGCTCTTATCTAGCTTTAATATTTTAGGGTGCACCATCTAGGTGTCTCACGAGGAGATTTATTAGCGGATTTGCAATATCCTTCAAAAATGTCAACTAAAGCAAACAATCCATTCACTATTTTGGGCCACTCTAACCCCATCAGGATCGTGATATCCCGTCCTCTTCTTAATCTATAACTGTTAGCCCCCAATATGGTATAATTGAGATGGGTGTGGACAATTATACATACCTCTGTTACTATTGAGGGTAACGCACAATGCTTATATTTTTCTGCCGGAACTATAATACTGATAATCTTCATTAACTAGGTGCTTTGTACCCTTCTTCATCTTGATTCCTTTGCTTGTTGAAACTTGTATTTATCTTCTTAATCTCTCGTTGTATTTCACCATAAATGTGGATAGGCATTCTTTACTTAAGGCTTCTTATCAGCGAGCTTACACCTTTCAATACACCTATGATTTGCTAAAGACCTCATATTTACTTATCATAAGCAAGATGCAAAATCGAGTTCCTCTAAATCAGCAATTCCACATCTATATCCCTTATTGATCGTCTTTCTGAATGTAGGCATCGTCTTATTACGAATAGAAGTTCGGGACTTGAATTCTTATAAGTTAGCTCTACCACACGATCTAGAGTAAAAAGAAAGAGTGATAGTCCTAAATGCCATGTAGCATCATGCTTATAAGTGTGGTGCACGACACACCTATAAACAAGACTCTACTAGACACGACGTGTAGACTCCCTAGGACCCAAATCGGTGGGTCGCGACGGGCACCTGGTACCTTATTCAATCGAGTACCAACACAACGTATCTTTCTTATTACATCATCATATACATGTGACATAGGGGCCTAATAGGCCAACATGATCATTTATAAACTCAAAACATAGGCCAACAAGGTCGTACAATCTTTCACGTACACGACATATGTCTACAAGCCTCTAAGAGTACATAACTGTCATAAAGATTGGGACAGAGTCATGCCATACCAAACAATACACGTCTAAATCATGCAACCCAAACGAGTAACTCCGAAGCAAATGGAGTGCACCAACATTTTCCGCTGAGCTGATAGCCTACTTGGAGGGCTCTCGACCTGTCTATCGGGACCTGCGGGCATGAAGCGCAGATTCCCCGGGCAAAGGGGACGTCAGTACGAATAATGTACCGAGTATGTAAGGCATATAAATAAACAAATAAGAGACATGGAAGAATATAGAGTACATGACTCAACCCGTAAGTCTAAATAACTTGTAAATCACGAAATAATTATAATATCATGCATATGCGTATGAATGTCATGTCGTGTATAGGTACATGTTTCATAACATCATAAGCCTCTAAGGGCATCCCATCATATCATCTTGGCCACTGTAGGCAAAATCATCAACGTATACCAGCTGATCAGGTGGTGGTGCGTATATAACGCCATAACCTTTCCCGTATCCCATATACATATATATACACATACATATATACGCGTATATAACGCCATCTGGTCACATGTCAATGTACATGAATGTAATGCATGAAAAATACGTTAATAAAATCTATCGGAATTGTCATAAGACCATTTTTGCCTTTGAGTAATATCATAAAGTAAACTTTTTCAACTTTTGTATTTTTCTGAGACTCATGTACAGATGATAAAATATTATGACATATGGAACTTCAAGAACATAGATATCTCTAATACTTTTATGAATAGAGTCATTCATGGAATTTGTGTATTTTCACGTTCGTATCGTATGAATCATGGTAAAAGAAAAAAGGGATAGTCTTAACATGCCTGTTCCTGAAATTATTTCAACGAAATTTATACTTGGATTTGAAATTGGAATGAAATTGTCATTCCGCTTCTCACGTTTTTGGCCTTAAGACCAAATACAGAATGATGTAATCTTGTTCTAACGTTTGTGTTGGGTTTTAGCTTCTGTTTCAAGCCTTTGAATGGAATTGAGTACTAATATTGTTATATCATATTTTTGGTTTGAATGGAATGGAATCAGATTTCTAGCTTTTGTTTCTATAATGAAATAGTTATCAAGTCTTATCTTGATAAGACTAAACTTTATTCTTTCTTTAGGTGTAGACGCCTAATCACCATTTGTTATGAGTCACCTCCTAAATTGGTGTCCTTGTGCCACGTGGAGAGGGGGTAAAGATTAGTAATCATTACCCATTATTAGTTAATTGGTTAATGTTCTGTTATCCAGTAATTAATTAATTACCCGCATAATTTAAAAATTATCTCGAATTACTTAAAATATTACTCTCGTTTAACACATCTTATACACCTTACTATCATGGCTATGGGGTACCTTATATGGTACTAGTGCATAAATACCAGGTATTTTAGCTCGGGACATATTTTATCTCAAAATACCAAACTTCGACAAAATTCGTTTTTTTTTTTGGATATTACTTGTCCTTTTGAGTCAGGTTCTTAAGACAGGAAATCGGGTTTTCTGAATATCTCTCTTCCGGTAACTTCACGAATTTACTCATCACTTATAACCCTTATAATTCCCAAATAATCTTTTCCTTGGATGATTCCAATTACCTTACGACAAATTTAATGTACAATACTACAGGGTGCAACATTGGCATAACTTATTATCGCAAAGCGTAATATCACCGTAATGTAATACTGTAAGGCATAACATCATTGTAATATATTACTGCAGGACGTAACATCATCGTAATATATTACTGCAGAGACAAACATCATCGTAATATATTACTGCAGAGCATAACATAGTCGTAATACTGCGGGGCATAATAATAACTTTATACTTGACAATAATTTCATTATTATTTACCCAAAAATGGTGAAAAACAGCGATGATACAAACAGCTCTTCTACTCTTCATGAATGAAAAAGAGAAATAACTTCAAATTAAAAAAAGAAGAAGAGAGAAGAATAGCTCATATATACAAATAAGATGTCCACCTACATACTACAGAGCATTGACCAATATGTAACTCCCCCGAGCTGTATGTTACAATAATTGTTTGCCCTTTGATTCGAAATTATTTTTCATTTCAAAGCATAACTTACTAGTTTCCTCCAATAAATATAGACATCCTCATTAATCCCATGACCCTCTCACCAGTCTCATTGAATGACGTCGGAAAGAAAACCCAACTAGAAAAAATTCAATATGAACAAATGAAGTCAAACAAAAAATTAAGTTAAAATTAGCGGTGTTAACTTTAGGGAGCTAATAGGTTAACGAAAGACGACCATAAAACAATACTGTAGTGATACATTTGTCCTTTTTTTGTTAATTAGTTTATTCATTTCATTTACGCTTGTTCATTTTAATTCAAAATTATAACTTTAGAATAATATTAAATTTAGGAAACCAATCAGTTAACGGATAATAATTATAGAACAAATCTGGGAAAAATTGTCATAAAGACCTCCACCAAACTTGAATTGGCCATATGACCTCATATTTTTTATCTCAATTTATTTTTTGGTTTGGAGAATGATTAAATGGTGGGTTAAGGTGGTTTGGGCGTTTTTAATATTTTTAAAACTTGTAGGTCAAATATTAAACATTGAAAAGTCTTTATTTCCTTCATTTTCCACCAAAATTTTCTTTTTTCTCTCACTCGCCCGCTCGACCACGGTGGTTTCCGGTGGCCTCCAACAAGAATCAAGTTTCGATTTTGGGTTGATCATCTATATAGACCCAACAAGTACTGTATATTTACTCAAAACTTTAATTTTGGGTAAATTCAAAATTCTTATTTTTTTCGTTTCTTACAACTGTGATTTGTGATTTGTAGAGAGATTCATACATGTGCATTTACAATTTTTATTTAGTTGTGTATAACCATATCTTATATGGCTTGGGTGGTTATATTTTCTTGTTCGACCACCTTTGGGCTTTGTATTTTAAATTTTTGTTAGTCTGACGACCTAATATTTATTAATAAACATGTGATCCATTGTCCTCTAGTCATAGTTGTTTGCTGGAACTAGGGCTTTTTTTGTAACGATCCGACTGGTCGTTTTGCTTTCTAGAACCATGTTTCCCTAAATAAGACTTTCTATACTTTATTTTACTGATTTATGACTTGCGGGGATGGTTGGTTCGGGATTTGGAAGAGTTTGGGTTGAAATCTGTCATGACCCAAAATCCACTAAAGGTCGTGATGGCGCCGGACACCGGCATCAGGCACGTCAACCATAAATACTTAATTAAATTCTCGTTTAAATAATTGTGAAAACTATAATTTTCCTTCAATTTGGCTAGTAAAAGATAATCTTTACAAAATAAATAAAAGAATGTTTAGAAATTAATACAGAATATCCCAAAATAATTCAAGAACCCGGTATCACAAGTGCATGAGCAGTTTCTAGGAAATAATATAATACAACAACTATCCGAAATACAAATTGGACAGAAAAGAAAATACAGTACAATACTTTGAAGGAGACTCTGCTGGCTGCGGGTCGTCTCGAGAGGTGCAACTCACTTAAGTCTCCGTATCAACCATGTCGTTGCGCCCAACTAGGCCACTAGATATACATGTTCATGTGCAAGAAAAATGCATAGCAAGTGTAGTATGAGCGCAAAAATAACGTGTATCCAGTAAATATCCCATCTAACCTCGAAGAAGTAGAGACGAGAGGTCAACTTCGACACTTACTAGTGGTCCAATAATAATATATTAATAATACGAATAATTATAGATTTATTAAAAACGGCAGTAAACTCAAGTAAGTCAAGAAACAAGTAAACATTCCTTTTTATATTTGGAAGTCTCCAAATTCATAAACCATTATTTATTAATTTATCTCAGACCAGGGAGGCAATATCAATTTGTACATCTCAAGCAAGCATTACAAGCATGCGCAAATCATGCTGAGATCCTACGGCCCGATCCAATAAATATTTAAACTGTGCACTGCCAGAGGGTCGAATGACGCGAACCATGGATGCACCTATTACCCCGCTCGCGAATCATACATGCGATGCGGTCAAATATAAATAATAGAGTTACCCCGCTCGCGAATCATACGTGCGACGCAGGTACTCATAGATACACATATTCAAACAGTCAATTAAGAATTCATCAAGAAATATTTATCCAAGGAAAGGTCAATTCTCTTTTAACGATTTAAGAAAATGAGGTTTAACCTTTTTAGAAAATCTTTTACCAATTCGATAAGATTTAGGCAATTTTAGTTGTCAATAAGATTATAAATATTTCAAGTATAGCATACTTTTGGGTCCTAAATTACCCGGACTTAAACATAATAGTAGCTATGCATGGACTCTCATCACCTCATGCGTATGTAGCCCCCACAAATAGGAGCACATAACCAATTATTTCACCTATGGGGACAATTCCCTCTTACAAGGTTAGAAAGGAGACTTACCTCACTCCGAAGTTCCATAACCGGCATTCCACGCCCTTTCGAAGACTAAAATTGATGCACAACATTCCAAAACTAGCCGATAATTATGTAAACCCATTAATACATGCTCAAATACTCATAACAATCTAATTTGTAGCAATCCCTAACCCAATCGAAATGTTGACAAAAACGCCCTACGGCCCACATGCCCGGATTCCAAAATTTTTTGAAGATAAAGTTTACCCACAATCTCACGAATTCAAATCTATAATTGACTCTTAATTTCATATCCAAAATCGTGGTAAAAATCCAAGAATACAAATTTCCTAAGTTTTCTTCAAAATCCCAAAATTTCTACAATTTATATGATTTTTCATGTTAAAATCTAGATATAATCCAAGTAATTAACTTGCAATATGTGGGAATCACTTACCTTGACATGGATGATGAAAATGGGGCTCCAAAATCGCTCCTAGGTTGGCTCCCATGGAGGAAATGAGATGAGATAAGCCAAACTCATTTCTTTACACTTATACACTGCCCAGACGACTCTTCTTTGCGTTCGTGAGACCCCCATCGCCTTCGCAAAGAACAAAATTTTCAAAATCATTTTCCAAACTCTTTTCAGATAGTATCTAGTATAATGGTCATAATGTTTTGTATAAAACTTCAAATGTCAAATGGTTTAATATTTTGAAAATTAGACACCACTATCTACAACTTTCATGTTTTGGTCATCTCTCAATTTCTTATAGATTTTGGGATATAAGCTGCCAAAGTCAGCTCTGTGCAACACAAATTTCTTCTTCATCTTCCTAGATAGCCTGTAATATACTAGCCATAACGTTTTGTACACAAATCCAAATTCTACATGGTTTACGTTTCTGAAAACTAGACACAGTGGGCTATAACTTTCATTTTTGGATCATCTCAAAATTTCTTATATATTGCGGGATATGATCCTCCGAAGTCAGACCTATCAACAGAGATTTTCTTCTTCGCGAATGCGAGGATCTCTTCACAAACGCGAAATACAGAGTCCTTGAAGCCAAATCCTTCTTCGCGAATGCGGGAGGACCCTCGCGAACGCGAAGAACAATACCAGACACCAATATTAGTTATTGCAAAACAGCCCGAAATAATCCAAAACTACCCCGAAACACACCCGAGGCCCCCGGGGCCCCGTCCAATCACACAAACCAGTCCCATAACATAACACGGACCTCTGTGAGGCCTCAAATCATATCAAACAACATCGAAATCGTGAATCGCACCCCAAATCAAGCTTAATGAACTTTAGAACTTCAAACTTCTACATTCGATGTCGAAACCTATCAAATCACGTCTGATTGATCTCAAATTTTGCACACAAGTCAAATTCAAAATTACAGACCTACTCCAACTTTCGGAATTGGATTCCGACTCTGATATCAAAAAGTTCACTTCTGGTCAAACTCCTCAAAAACCTTCTAATTTCTATCTTTAGCCAAATGACTCCAAAATGACCCACAAACCTTCGAATTCACTTCCAATCGCGCTCCCAACACCAGAATCATGATACAGAACTATTCCCAGACTCGAAATCCCAAACGGACATTGACAAAATTGAAATTCACTTCAATCCAAACTTATGAAATTCTTCCAAAAATGCTAACTTCCATAATATTTGCCGAAACGTTCCCGGGTCTTTTAAAACCTAATCCAGACATACACCCAAATCTGAAATTATCATACGAACCTCTTTGAACCTTCAAATTCTGATTCTGAGTTCGTTTACTCAAAAATCCAATCTTAGTCAATTATTTCAACATAAAGCTTCCGAAATAAAAATTCTCTTTCCAAATCAACTTCGAACTTATCGAAATTCAATTCCAACCATGCGTACAAGTCATAATACCTGAAGTGAAGCTGCTCATGGCCTCAAACTACTGAACGAGATGCTAGAGCTTAAAACAATCGATCGAGTCGTTACAAAATCAAAACACTTGGTTTCTTAAGGTTGGATTAAAAGGCCAAGTTTGACTTTGTTCAATATTTTGAGTAAACAATCTCAAAATCGGGATTTGAAGGTTCCAACAGGTTTGTACAATGATTTCGAACTTGGGATGTAAGGCCGCGTGAAAACTTGTACTCAAAGCTCAGAAGTTTGGACCCTTTGGACTGATCTATGCATTAAAAGGTAAGGGATAATGATTTCCAGAAAAGTGCCATTATGCGGTCGCATAATAGCTATGCGGACCGCATAGTCACCGTATAATAAAACTGTGTGTTGGTCAAATTTAAGGTCAACTATGCGGTCAACTATGTGATCGCATAATCGATATACGGACCGCATAGTCGTCGCATAATCCCCTTAGGATTTTTGTAAAGGAAAATTTTGCGGTGCATAATGCGACCGCATAACGGGTATGCGGACTGCATTTCCTTCGCATACCCAAATAGTGTCTTTAGATTTTTGGGGAGCATTTTGCGGTCCATTATGTGGGCCGCATATCAACTTTGAGATCGCAAATGCGATCACAGACCTGAGTCGAGGCTCCAGTTTTCTAAATTTTAAATTCGACCCCCTGTCGTTATATCCGGTGCAATAGCTCATTTTGAGCCGTTTTCCTGATACTTCTAGAGTGAGAGAGAGGGGTCTAAGATAGGGAAAGTGCTTCCCATCAAAATTGCTCCATGAATCCTTGTTGAATCATTGAAGATAATCAAGTACCTAAAACATCATCCCAAGAGGTAAAACTTCATCACCTCAGCTCTTACCTTTACACTTAGCTATAAGGGGTCACTAGTGAGGTAATTCATGGGGATAAAGGGGATTGCATTGCATGCATGTGTTCTTGAAGAATATGGGTAATTATAAATAAAGAGGCATGGGTAATGGGCTAGTATAATCTTGCATAAAAGAACCATAAGGCCTTAATGAACACTAAAATGCTCGATAAAATGCTCAAGAGAGCTTAGATTATGATCTTTCTTGATTATGAGTTAAATTGTGCTATATTGCTTAAATAGATTGAAGTGCAAAAACCCCGGAACATTATAGGATTAAGGAAAGCTCGATTGAGGTATGTATGGCTAAAACCCCGTCTTTTAGAAATTAAGCTTTATTGGTGGTTGTGTGAATACGGTAAGATCAAAATTGAATTGTTATACTAGTTGTTATTTCACTTGAATTGGTGCTGCAATCTCGTATGCATGGAAAGTATATCTCAATATGATTAACATGCTATTCTTGATAACTTAAACAAAGGTGCAAGGACTATGGATCACGAATTAAAATGCCTAGACCCTAAATTGAAATCAAAATTGCATATGTTGTGACATCTATGCGAAATCTTATCTATGCTTGCAATTTAAATTACTCTTGTGTACACCTATTTTCCTGAATTACAAACCTAGCATTGAAGTTGGTAATGATGTGAGATGTGGCCTAGTGTCGAATATATGATGTGACAGTTGTGGCCCAAAGTGCCTATGAAATGAGTTATGGGAAACAAAGATTGAAACGAGATGATTGATGAAAAAGGGAAACGCCTTGGTAGGGCGGCCTAGCCGATCGGGACGAGATCAGATGCCATGCTACACACATGGTGGTAATGAATTTGTGATTGAAATGAACGTCTCAAAGGAGGTGACCTAGATGATCGGGTCGAGATCGGACTCCGCTCAAGTTAGCGGTGGTAATGTGAACAATTACGAACAATATGAGATGCCCAAAAATAAAAAGCTATGGAAACACAATATGAAAATTGTATGCTTCCTTTATTTGTAAATGTGTGGCCATTTAAGTCCCCTTTGAGTTGTACTTATGATTGCTTTATTCTTGTATGGAAGTTCTTTCTAACTAGATGGAGTTTAGTTATACATACTAGTACTATTCCATGGTACTAACGTCCCTTTTGGCAGGGGCGCTACATTTGTTTAATGAATGTAGGTGGCTCCATTTAAGATAGTGTTGATCATGTGTAGCAGAGTACCTTCTTCCAAAGTTTGGGTGAGCGCCTTTCTCCTTCAAGGGGGTTAGATTACACATCTTTTGTTGTAGACTCCTACTTTTGAGGTATAGCCGGGGCCTTGTTGCCGGCACTGTCATGCTTGTCTTTTAACATCCCTAGAGGCTCCGTGGACTTGTGTGTGGGTTATGTACGGGTGTTTGAGGGGTCCATGAACTATGTTGTAATTCTAAACCCATGTTATCTATAAATTGTAACTTTATGGGAATTTCGGAAACTAACTTTAACCACGGTTTAAGTTTGTAATAAAAAATGAACTAACACTGTCGAATGTACTACCTTTCCTTGCCTAAATAAAAAGGAAACGTGGTTACCTTTTTCATAATGAGTTGGGTATGAAGTGGGTGATGAGGCTTACTCGGTTGGGTTCACTCGATCGAGCATCGGTCGCGTCTCTCTGGGTTGGGGCGTGACATGGGCGTATGCTCGGATTGGGTTTTGAGTGACCCAGGAGTGTTTTGGCCCCAAATAATGAAAATTGTTCTTGAAAGTATTTAGAAGTTCTTTAAAGTTGGTTTGGAGTAGGTTTTTGTGATATCAAGGTCCGAACAGAATTCTAAGACTGGAAATAGTGCTGTAATGTCATTTAAGGCTTGCACACAAAATTTGGTGTCAATCCGAGTAGTCTAAGTATGATTTGACGCGTTCAGAGCGATTTAGAAATTTGAAGTTCAAAGTTTGATTCAATTTGGTTTTGGGGTGTGATTCTTGGTTTTGTTGTTTTTTAAGCATTTTGAGAGTTCGAGAAAGTCCGTATTATGTTTATAGACTTGTTGGAGCTATTGGACGGGGTCCCAAGGGGCTCGGGTGCATTTTGGATCACCCGAAATTCAGATGAAACACACAAGATTTGTTGTTTTTGGTTTCCTTATTCGCAAACACGACGCACCCTCGCGTTCACGATAAAGGATTTTAGGTGTTGTGGCTGGGAAGCTTTTTCCCTTCACGTTCATGAACATCTGGGTCCCCTATCTTTCGTGTTCGTGTGGCCTATCTCGCGTCCGCGTAGAGGAGGCTTAGCTAGTGGTCGTTGTTGACTCTTCGCGTTTGCGAAGTAGCCCTCGCGTTCGCGTAGGGTAGGACATGTGAGCCTCTACGTTCACGAGGATCCTGTCGCGTTCGCGTTGAGTAACTTTCCTGGTCCTGGAATGTTTGCCTTCGCGATCGCGAAGAAGGCAGATCTGGCAGTGAACTTTTTAAAAAATGGACTTAGGCCATTTTAGCTTATTTCTTCCATTGTGGTGCGATTTTTGGAGCTCTTGGAGAGGGAATTTCACTTAAGCACTTGAGATAAGTAATTTATACACCATCTGAGTTAAATACATAGTTTATGGGCATATTATAACATGTAAATTAGTGAAAATCATGGGTTTAGGTAAAAACCTAGGGTTTTGCTAAAAATGAGATTTAACCACGAAATTTTTTATGGAATTTAGTAGAAATCATATACTTATGTTCCTTAGGTTATGGGTAACAAATTCCTTTAAAAATTTTCGAAATCCGAGCATGTGGGCCCGGGGGTGAATTTTATGAATCTTGCAATTTAGGTTGCATAATCACTTAAATGGGGGAATTGTGAACTCTTTAGCATAGATTGATTAGTTTATGTAATAATTGACTAGTTTCGAGTCGTTCAACGTCAAATTTGGATATTTGGGCGCGTTCTTAAATTTGGAAGTAGGCTTGGGACGAGGTAAGTCTCCTTTCTAACCTTGTAAGAGGGAAATTTCCCCATAGGTGAATTTGATTATAAATATAAGTAATTGTGGGGGCTATGTACGCACGATGTGACGAGAGTCCGTACATAGCTATTATTCCTGTTATGTCCGAGTAGTTTAGGTTTACACCATGCTTCGTGAACACCGTTATTTAATGATACTTGCTAATTGTAATAAATGGAATCAAGTTGAGAATTTCTAAGGATTTAAAGCTTCAAGTTGAATTGCCTTTTTCTCAAAGAAAAGAATTTGATTTAAATGATTAAAGTTATATTTGACTGCGTCACGTGAATGATTCACGAGCAGGGTGAATAGATTCATCTATGGTTCGCGTCATTCGACCCTCTGGCAGTGCACATTCTATTATTACGCTGGATCGGGCCCTACGACCTCTGCAAAACTTGCGCATGTTTTTATTTGGAACTTTTTGTGATTTGTACTGCTTTAATGAATGTAAATTTTTAAATGATATGACTAAAATTGACATCATATTTATGAATAAAGAACTTGTCACTTCCTGATATTTACTGGCAGTATTTCTTTTATGATATCCATGCTTAGTATAAAACTTTAATTATATTACTGTTGGCCTTAGTAAGTGTCAAATCAACCCCTCGTCACTACTTATTTTGTACTTAATTATATAGGATCTGAGGCAGGCGCATTTAGTTATCCTCCAGGCGTGCACACTTCATTCGGACTGAGACTTAAGGTGAGCTGCTCCTTTTCTAGCCATTCAGCAGCATGTCAGAGTTTCTCCGTTGTTTGTATCTATCTACTCTATTTCAGACAGTAGGATAGTCATCTTTTATATATTCTACTAGTTTCCCACACACTTGTGACACTAGATCTTGGCACATATTAGTAGACTTGATTTTTGGGGTTGTATTCTTGTAATTATGATTTCTTTTAGTTTATTCCGTTTCAATTGCCTTAAAAATCCGTTATTTCTCGAATGTTTTAAATTTAAGGTAAGTTAGATGTTGGGGTTGTTTAATAAAATAAAGGGGAACTCACTAGTTGATCAATGTTGGCTTGCCTAACAAGGATGTTGGGCGCCATCACAACCTATAATGGAATTTGGGTCGTGACAACATGGTATCAGAGCACTAGGTTCACGTAGATCTCACAAGTGTTGGGTAGACCTCATAGAGTCTTGTGGATCGGTGAAGTGACGTCCGTACTTATATTCGAGAGATTATAAAGTGTTAGGAAACTACTCTTTATTCATCTTCTATCGTGCAGTTGATGGTAGAGGCTGAGGTAGAGGCCGGGAGAGGGCACCGACCCAATCCTAGAGCTGCCCCAATTGCACCACCAGCTGATCCTGTAGATGAACCCGTTATTGAGGTATAGATTTTATGACAACACTGTGCTTTCAAGAGGTTATGAGCCGTATGATGTGGTTCACGAATTCTATGACCCAGGCTAGTTTATTTCCAGCAGACCCAGCCACATCTCAAAGAGAAGGGGGAGCACAGAACCCTACTGCTAGGCTCCTGGGCATGCAGCCACAGAGTATCAGACTCCGGGCACACTACCCCCATATGGGACCCAGCCAGTTATAGCGGCACCTGAGCCCAGACTAGCTGCGGACGGTGATCCACAGAAGTTGTTGGACAGATGGACTAGGCTACACCCTTTTGTCTTCAAAGGTAAGCTTCATGAGGATGCCCAGGATTTCATTGATAGATGTAGGGATAGATTGCACAACATGAGGATATTGGAGTCGCATAAGGTTGAATTTACTACTTTCTATATGAAGGGCAGGGCCCGTAAATGGTGGCAGCCTTATGTTCTTGGCACACCAGCGGGTTCCCCTTCCATTACTTAGGGCCAGTTCACATAGCTTTTCTTGGATCGGTATATTCCACCCTCCGAGACGGAAGAGTTGTTGTATCAGTTTGAGCAGCTTGAGCAGGGTTAGATTTCAGTGATCGACTACAAGGCGAGGTTTTCTGAGTTGTCTCTCCATTCACTCATGATACTTCCTATTGACGCAGAGAGAGTGTGGAGATTTTTTGCAGGATTGCACTCCGGTATTAGGGCCAACATGGCCCGAGAGATTAAGATGGGGACTTCTTATCAGCTAGTGGTGGAGATTGCCCAGATGATTGAGGGCTACCGTTAGAGGGGTAGAGAGTAGATTCAGCAGGACAAGAGGGACTATTTCTCTAGAGAGTTTAGAGGTGCCTCGGCTAGGGGCAGAGGTCAGTTTGGGAGGGGTCAGCCTAGCAAGCCCCCATATTCAGCACCACCACCTCCTCGAGGTGCTCCAACGCGCCCCTATTTCAGTGATATGCCAGAGAGTTCTTATCGCCCACCAGCTTATCAGGGTTCTTTCAGTGCCTATTTCAGTGCCATTCTAGAGAATCCATACCACCCACCAGCCATCCAAGGTTCTTCTAGTGGGTATTCAGGCCATCAGGGTTAGATGTTGGGACAACAGTCTATGGTACCGAGAGTTTGTTACGAGTGTGGAGATCCGGGTCACATGAAGAGGAACTACCCCAGACTTCAGGGCAAGGCAGTGTAGTAAATCTAGTAGCCCATGATTTCAGCACGGCTGTTTGGTCGCCCAGAGATGGAGGGCAAGTTGGTAGGGGTCGTCCTAAAGGTGGAGGCTAGGAAGGGGGAGTTCAGCCAGCTATTACTCGGCCAGGTGGAGGCCAGCCAGCCGGCGCTCCAACTAGATTCTATAATTTTCTAGCCAGACCAGATGCGGTGATCACAGGTATTATTTTGTTTGTGGTAGGGATGCTTCGGTATTATTTGATCTAGGGTCCACCAATTCATATGTGTCATCTTTGTTTGCTCATTTCCTGGATATTCCTCGTGAGTCTTAGGTACTCTTGTTTATGTGTCCACTCATATGGGCGATTTTGTAGTTGTGGATCGGATCTACAGTCCTGTGTTGTTATGTTCTGTGGTTATGAGACTATAGCGGACCTTTTATTACTTGATATGATCGACTTTAAGGTCATCCTAGGCATGGACTGGTTATCCCCATATCACGCCATCCCAGATTGCCATGCCAAGACTATAACTTTAGCGATACCAAAGTTGTCGAGGTTGAAGTGGAAGGGTTCCTCCGTTAGTACATATAGTCGGGTTATCTCTTTTCTGAAGACTAAACATATGTTCGAGAAGGGTTGTTTGGCTTATCTAACTTATGTTCGCGACACCATCGCAGAGTCTCCAATGATTGATTCAGTTCCAGTAGTCCGGGAGTTTGTCGATGTGTTCCCTTTTGACCTTCCAGGCATGCCACCGGATCGTGATATTAATTTATGTATTGATTTGGCTCCAGTCACTCGGCCTATATCTATTCTACCGTATCGTATGTCTTCGAGGGAGTTGAAATATTTGAATGAGCATCTTGAGGAATTGTTAGCAAAGGGTTTGTGAGACCAAATGTATCACCTTGGGGTGCACTAGTGTTACTTCTGAAGAAGAAAGATGGGACTATGGCGATGTGCATTGATTACTGCTAGTTGAACAATGTCAACATCAAGAAAAAGTACTTGTTGCCACGTATTGATGATTTGTTTGACCAATTGTATGGTTCTAGGGTGTTTTCTAAGATCAATTTGAGATCGGGGTATCATTAGTTGAAGATTCGGGACTCAGATGTTCCGAAGACTGCTTTCCGTGCTAGATATGGCCATTATGAATTTCTAGTGATATTTATCGGCTTGACTAATGCGCTAGCGACATTTATGGATTTGATGAATCGGGTGTTCAGGCCTTATATTGATTCTTTTGTTATCGTCTTCATTGATGACATCTTGATTTACTCACGTAGCCTGGGGGCACGAGCAGCATTTGAGAGTGGTGCTTTAGACGTTGCGAGAACAGAAGCTATATGTTAAGTTCTCCAAGTGAGTTTTGGCTAGAGTTTGTAGCATCCTTGGTGCATGTTGTATCAGGAGAGGGTATTAAGGTGGATCCCAAGAAGATTGAGGTAGTTCAGAGTTGGCCACTTCCCACTTCGGTGACTAAGATCAAGAGTTTCCTAGGGTTAGCAGGTTATTATTGCCAGTTTGTGCAGGGTTTTTCATCTATTGCAGCACCTTTGACTAGATTGACCCAGAATGGTGCTCCTTTTAATGGTCCGATGATTGTGAGGTGAACTTTTAGAAGCTTAAGACAGCTTTGACTACAGTACCGGTTCTAGTATTTGCTTCCGATTTGGGGATGTATACTGTGTATTGCAACGCTTCACGTGTTGTTTTGGGTTGTGTATTGATGCAGGAGGGGCGAGTTATTCCATATGCTTTACGTTAGTTGAAGATTCATGAGAAAAATTACCATGTGCACGATCTAGCCACGATTGTTCATGCTCTTAAGATATGGAGGCATTATCTATATGGGGTGTCATGTGATATTTATACTTATCATCGTAGCTTACATCATTTGTTCAAGCAGAGTGATCTCAATTTGAGGCAGCGTAGATGGCTTGAGTTACCGACGGATTATGACATCACCATTCTTTATCACCCGGACAAGGCGAATATGGTCGCAGATGCCTTAAGCGGAAAGGTAAAGATTATGGGTAGCTTGGCATTCATTTTAGCAAAGGAGAGGCCATTAGCTTTAGACATTCAGTCATTGTCTAACACACTTATGAGATTGGATATTTCTGAGCCCAACCGAGTTCTTGCATGTGTTGTTGCCTAGTCTTCACTATTGGGGCAGATCAAGTCTTGGTAGTTTGATGATCTGCATTTGGCAGTTCTCAGATAGACAGTACTACAGGGTAGTGCCAAGGAGGTTTCTATTGGCGAGGATGGTGTTCTACGTCTCTAGGGTCGTCTATGTGTTCCTAATATCGACGGCTTGAGGGAGAGGATTCTAGAGGAGGAACATATTTCATGGTTATCTATTCATCTAGGTGCTACAAATATGTATCATGACCTAAGACAGCATTATTGGCGGGTGCGAATGAAGAAAGACATAGTGGAGTATGTATCTAGATGCCTAAATTGCCAGCAGGTCAAGTATGAGCACTAGAGGCCAGGTGGCCTACATTAGTAGATGACTATACCTGAGTGTAAATAGGAGTGTATCACTATGGACTTTATAGCTGGATTACTACGGACCTTGCGGAAGCTTTATGTAGTTTAGGTCATTGTCGACATGTTGACCAAGTCGACACACTTCGTTCCGGTTGCGACTACCTATACTTCAAAGAAGTTGGCCCAGATTTATATTCGGGAGATAGTTCGGTTGCACGATATGCCTGTTTCTATCATATCATATAGAGGCCCTCAGTTCACTTCCCATTTCTGGAGAGCCCTACATAAGTTTGGCTTTCATACCCTCAGCACTAAGCTTAAAAGAGTTACTTATCTTAAGTAATCCAATTCTGACACCGATCAAACCAAACGATGCTCCAAGAATGCCATCACGCACGTAGCGACCTTCGAATGGCTCACACTAGCCAAAAGCAACTCAAATACATCAGATAAAGCCCAAGGAATCAATTACAAATGATAAGGATCGAATCCTAAGGTAAAACCCAAATCTGGCCAAAAATCACACCCCAAACCTGCACCTCAGAACCCGAGAAAACTCACAAAATCCTATAACCCATTCATTTACGAGTCCAACGATACTAGTTTCACTCAAATTCGACTTTGAATCTATGTTCAAACCCCAAATTTTTATGAAATTTCTATAATTTTCCCCAAATTTCCATCTAAAAATACTAGTTGGATGATGAAATAAATGATATATTCATGTGTATTAACCAAATCTGAGTTAAAATCACTTACCCGATGGATTTCTTGAAAAACTAACGAGAAATCGCCACAAACCGAGCTCTCAAGGTACAAAATGTGAAATAAAATCCTAATCCTCGCTTATATAGTACTTCCTATTGTGCGGTCCACACAAATTCAAGTGTGGCCGCACACTGCCCAAATCTTGTGGTCTCACAAAAATCGTGCAGTCGCACACCACAATTTCCTCCATACTAGGCTTCATTATTTTGACCATACCATTCTATACAAATGTTCAAATGATGACTTCTATGCCTTTATTGAAACTAGACACAAAGGTATACAACTTTCATTTTTGAATAATTGCAAAATTCCCTGTAGATAAAAAGATATAAGCTTCCGAAATCGGACCATCGAGTTTGCATAACTCTCTTGAGTGCGGCCGCAGACAAAATTGTGCGGTCCGCACTCCTCTGAGGTCTATATTTTTCTGCTGTGGTCCGCACTCTTATGTGCGGCCCGCACCTCTCCTTCACCTCGGCACCCCCAAATGGTGCGGTCCGCACCCCCAAAAGGGCCATAAAAATATCGGAGTGCCGAAATGCCCGAACTCGCTCAAAACTCACTTTGAAACACACCCGAGGCCTCCGGAACCTCAACCAAAGGTACCATCAAGTCCTAAAATATCATATAAACTTAGTCAAGCCCTCAAATCACATCAAATAACAATGAAAACATGAATCACACACCGATTCAAGCTTAATGAACTAGATACCTCAAACTTCTATAACCGATGTCAAAACCTATCAAATCACGTCCGATTTACCCCAAATTTTACAAATAATGTATAAATGACTTAATGGAGCTATTCCAATTTTCGGAATCAGATTTAGATCCCGATATCAAAAAGTCACTCCCCAGTCAAACTTTCAAACTTAAATTTCCGAATAACTTGAAAACCAAAATTGACTATTTACGTAAGTCATAATACATCATACGGAGCTACTCATGCCCTCAAACAACCAAGAAAAAGTATAAATGCTCAAAATGACCGGCCGGGTCATTACATCCTCCCTCACTTAAACATATGTTCATCCTCAAATGTGCCCGGAGTTGTCCCAAAAGCCATCTAATTGCCGTGTAACCTTACCATGCACACACCCGGGGTGATCCTACGTCACCCTATCCCATATAGGCTGACAATACAACATAACTGAAATCATTACTTCAACCCTAGCCCATAAGTCTTAGAATCCAATTTCCAACATCCGAAATTTCTATAAGATCAGAACCTCGCATCCAGGCACTGTATAAGTCTGAACAAGCCGTATCAGGACATAGTCATAACCCAATATGAAATCACATTATATCTCACATAACTCAAACACTCATCGCGAAAATTTCTAATTACAGCAGCTGTTCAAAAGAACCAAATGTCGGTAACAACCCTCTTATCAAACAAAGCCTCATTCTAACACCTTCATATACAATGATGGAAGAAACATGCAGAACCTTATAACCATTCATCAAATCAACAAGTCGTGGAGCTCCCTCTCCTTCGACATAACTATAACTAGTTTTTAGGCCGACTTTCGATATTTTCCTTCCAACCATGCTGTAATTAATTCTAATAGTATTCATTCTAGATCTAGTGACCCCATCTCACCCAACACGACCACTCTAGTGACATGACACACCAATACAATCTAAGTCCACAACCCGTGAAATCCATGCACCAATAAGCAATAGTCCAAATTTACTCAAACATGGAAAATGACTCAAACACCGCTTCGCAAGCTCAACAAGCACCACCACAACAAAATGCCAAAAATCCATTACACGCCGAACAACCATCACACAAATCTAGCACAACGGATCATGTCACAACATAACTCCACTAAAATGCGTAACACATCCAAACGTTGGTCCATATTATATACCTCGAGCCACCCCGCTCAAAATCAATAATCATGTGAAATTCAATATCAAGTACCCAAAGTTAATTACCATAACCACAGAGAAGCAAATGACACAATGCCACCCAATACCTGATAGATCATAACCAATACGCAATCAATCATGCGATACCTAAATACTCTTCTCGCTCAAATTCCGATATAATGCCCTAATAGAAACGCAGTTGTGCGCATATAACCAATGAATCACAACTCCTCGTAGCATAGAAGAGTAACTCACAAATCATCTCACAACACGAATAAGTTCAACAACCACCGAATTGCACATCCCTCAACAACAGTAATGTGGGGCCAACCAACCCGACTCGTTGTAGAATACACATCCTAATTGGGCCTACCAATGGACCCCCAAATCAACTCTGGTCACCCACAAATAGATAAATAATCCTCTGAAAGTCCACAATGATTGAATCATAATGCATACTATCCTCTGACTAACCTTGGCTACGGTTTCACAGACCACAACCACGAAACAATCCACTCATGAGAACTCCCAGTCTCCAAATCCATATAACATATGAATTGTCCTATCTGATCTCAACTCCACCGCTTGAATGTCCAACACTTCTCCAACTACACGATCATCTGATCACGCCCAACTATGCCTTATAAAAAAGGACAAAGCAGACACTGCAAATATAATCCGAGTATTTATCCCAGAGTCTAATCCATAGGGAATTAACCTGCCAATTACTCTTGTTAAACTCGCTAAATTTTGCATAATCAATTTCCCAGATATTTTGAATAACAATTGGTGATGTTTTTACTAACTATAGCTGAATAATGTTAGGTAAACTAAAAAGCTAACTATGATTGAGTTGTAAACAATTAAGAGAAGGATCTAAGGTTGTGATTTTCCCTATTTATGGAATCCATTCCTGTTATGTTTCATATAGATTTGCATAATCATCTCGATCGATGATGAGCACTCTTACTACCGTAAATCTCTCCTGAGTAATTACAATAATTTACTAGGTGCACTCTCCCGAGTTACGCTAGCTGGCTTTTATTACAGCTCACTTTAGATCACACCTAAGGCTTCGTTATCCCTAACCCTGCCTTTAAACCCTCGGTTATTGATTCCTCATATATTTTGGGAGTGGTGTTGTTCAACATTTACCTTAATATGTACTCTCTCCCAAGTAATACATACTAAATAGGTACAATAATTGAGGATCCTATCAATTAACTACAACAAGAATGTAGTTGAACAAATAGAGATTAAACTGGGCAAACTATACTAACATAACACAAAGTCCATTCTTCAATAGGTTCCATCAAAACCGTAGATTAAATAATTAGCTACTCATAGCAACGTAAGATAAAACTACAAAAGTATTCATAATGTGCAAATAAAGATAACAAAGAGAAGATTGAAAAACTCTAATGGTTGATTGCTCTTCTCACACTTGTTCTTGCCTCCAATTCAGTCTAAAACAAGCTTAACATTTGTTTGGGCGAGTTTGTTGAGTTTATAAAGGTTTAGGATAAGTTTCCCCCAATTTACACTTAAGTCCCCAAATTTCTGGGCAATTACACAGTCGACCGCGGCCACAGAAAAACATGGTGCCACTGCGGTTAATCGCAACTATTCTTCCTCAATCGTTTGGCCTACCGCATTCCAGCCACGGTCGACCGCGGTCACAGTGGCCTCTTGCCAGTCCTCCTTTGCCTCTTTCTTGCTTATTTTCGTTTGGGTTCTTCTTGATTGGCCTTATATCCACATTATTAACTCCAAAACACTCCATAGTCTCTTCCTAACTTGGATTAGCTCCTGCAAAGCAAAAGAACACCAATTAGAGTATTTTGTTATCATTTAGCCTTTAAAAGAACAATAAAGTATGGTACATTTAGAGTGTAAATAGCATCTATATAGCCTACTATCAACACCCCACACTTAAACCATTGCTAGTCCTCTAGCAACAAACCACACTCTATAGGCCTAATCGCCATTGGGTCACTTCCCTACTCCTTATACCAAGAATAGTTCACATGGATATACTACTTCAACGCAACCTCCTCGCCTCAAGAGTGGACTCCTTTCTAGCCGCGCAATACCCCTAAACAACTCTCATTCTCTCAGTCAGAGGTCCAGACTTACCTTCATGAATCATGTGCCTACTTACTACAAAAGAGACGTATATTGTTCACAAATCACACACTGAGGAACTTGAATACAACATTTCACTCAACCTCAGCAACAAATCTTATGCCACAAACAGCACACCATAGGCTTGCCCGTAGTGTAATACTCAACTAATCGAGCTCATTCGGTCTAGAATCAAATAGGACCTTATTTGGTTATAATGTTGGCTGCGGGACGGGTAGGATACATATGGGTATAGTGACTACACCTCCCTAAGAACTCCACTACATTGTGTCCTTTTAAGCTCTTAACTTTGTCACACCTTCATTTTACCATTACATTATTGTGTTCACCACTAAGCACACTTTTTCTTTAACATCTACCGCCAATTTGAAACTTCTCCTTTCTGATTTTTTTCTCTCTAATGGCCTCTAATATTGTTTATCAACCAGCACACCTTTTTCTTTTCATGTCCCCTTAATTCCACTTAGCAGCCCAACCAACCACCCCACACTTATATTATTCCATATCCATTGCACTTTGAGTGCTTCTAAGAGGTGATAGGGTTCAACAAAATAGGCTATTCAAACTCGGGTTAGGCTTGTAATGCGGTTGCCAAGAAAAATAGGCTTACAAACTCAACGGGGTTGACTAGGGTATAAAAATTAGGTGGGAACAAGCATATATAGAAAGGTCGAGAAAAGAATTGCCTATATCACTTTCTAGACCAAATGTGGCTACCATTTCGCTTTGCACATACAGGGCAAGTTCTAGGCATTGAATGTTAAAACAGAATACAGAAAGCCTCACTCACATGGAACATGACTCAATTCCATTAGGATCATTAGACACTCTGTTCTAAGTACTTGAGGCATTCAGGAACACACAATTCAAGGCCTTCTTTGAGCCAACTAAAGAGCCTAAGTGTCACACTAAAGCAGTCTTTATTCAAGGTACCATAGAGTTAAGGGTCCTTATTTCCATTTTTTTTTTGCTTCTCGCCTAAGACTTCCTAAACTAAAAAGAAAAAAATAAAAACTAACTACACCCGGTTCAAATAGAAACCCTTGGAAAAGAACCGTGGTTTAAAGAAAACCCAAGGGGGAGTTGATACACTACCTAACAAACGAATTTTTTTTTTGTTCGACTTACATCCTCAAGAGACCCGCTGAGAGGTATCCGTATTCGGGCTGAATCGAAGTTAACTAACATAAATCAACAATACCAAACAAAAACAATACCATACAAAGTTATACAATTTTACAACAACAACCATCCCCCACCCCATACTTAAAGTTTTGGCATGTCCCCATGTCAACGAATATAAAGCAGAGTAAGGTAAGGGGACTTCCCTGGTGCTCAATCCTTCTTAGATACGGTGCTAGGATCAAGGTAACACGCTCGTCCTAGTTCTCGAAGAAATCCCATGATCCTTTTCTCCGACTTAGCATGTTGAGTACTCAAATTGTCAACTCTAGTACCCAGGTTCAGTTATCGAAGTGCAGAGCCAGCCATTTTGTTGCTCCACGACTGTCATGCGGGTACTTCAGTGGGCTTGTGATAGGCCCACATCATCATCACTCGGCTGTGGTGGGTCGGTAGTGTCCTCAGCATTATCATCATCATCAACCACCACTATCGGCTCACTCTCATCTGTGATTTTGCTAGCCTGGAAGGGTTTCAATGGCAACTTCCCATGTATTATGGGATTTTCAGGAACTCGTACAGGTCGACACAACTTGGTAACTAGAGAGGGGAAGTAAAACCCATTAAGTACCTCAGGGGAGCAAATAAACATCTCATCAAAAATGAGCTTGGCGACATCAAAATCATAGTTAGTCATAAAACAGTAGATAGTCGTTGCTCTTGGCCCATTGACATCGGTAGTGTTGCTAGAGGGTAGAAATCGGCTATTGATAATTGTGAGCCAACACATAGCTTCCCAATTGAGAGACTGGGAGTTCGGTGTAATTTGGTATTTTATCCATATTGGTTCCCTGTCAGCCACACATATTGCTCCAAGAATCGGTGCCCACCAGATAGTTGGGCGGTGATAAGAAAGGTAATGATCTGTATCCCTAGTGAATACTGGCAGCTGGTACACCTGGCGGATGGCCTCAAGGAATGTATTCACCCCCCTTTTCCCTCCTTGCGTCGGGAGAATCGGGTTAATGACATTTTGGGTATAAAACAACTCGTTCTTTTTGGGAAATGGGTTTTGCATTTGAAGAGTCTCCCCCTAATGATTTATGGTGCATTAGGACACCTTCAAGGTTCATTTCTAAGTTTGCTTGATAACCAAAGATAGAGTAAGGGCTTGAAATTATCCTAAGGGGAAGGTGTTAGGCACCCCTCAGGATCTACTAGTGTGGTTCCCGGCCAGATAGTTCTTTGTGAATTTGGTGCAATTAGCATGTAAATAGATAAGGCTCAAATAAGAGGAGATTTTAATACATAAGTGTTTTAAAGAGAAATTATTAAAAAATGGCTGGTTTTTGACACAAAATTATAATTTTTTTAAAGAAAAGAACAGGGGAGAGATCCTAGGTTTATTTATAATATGGATCACATCAATGCAATAACCGATAATCACTCCTCAAAAGAGGGGCTAAACGTGGTATTAGCACACCGGTCATCATATCCATATCTACCCTTCCCACCCCGTTAAGGTACTAAAGCGCAGATTGGTCTCGCCCAATATTTCATGCTATTACCCGCCCCATTCCTATCAGTCCCCAAGACTTTTAGGACTACTATTCCTAAAGGGGCGGGATATTAGGCTGACTTTGAGGTTTCAAAGGTGAAAAAGCTAAGGCGACATACCAAACACATAGGACTGCACATTAAAGGGGAAAGCACATAAAACACTGAAGGCTCAGGTATACCTCCTCAAACCAAGCACATAGATAGCATGACTCAAACAACAATTAGGGTCTAAATTAAAGTATCAAAGTAGGGAAGTTTCAATTGTTGGGGCAAACCTGGACTATTACATGACTCGGTTAGGAAGCCCAAATCTGGCATGCCTGCTGGTTGTAGCAATTATTAATTAATAGAGGCGAGTTCAGTTTTATTATTGTTATTACCTAAGGCTTGCCTAAGTATTTAGGTAAGATCCTAGGAACATGATATCTATTACTGATTCAGAATAAAGTGGTAACAAACTTAAAAAATGAGCAGTTTGAGATCGTATAGGCATGCTTGCTAAATCGTATTAAATAAGGAGATTAGGTTACTGATTCAGAATAAAGCTGATTTTAATTTAAACTAGTTTCTACAGGTGATGATATCCACTATTTGTCAATTCTAATCCTATAGACTTGATATCTAGCATTGCTAATTTTAACCCCTATAGGAATGATATCTAGTTGAATGATTTTAACCCCTATAGACATGATATCTAAATAGAATGATTTTAACCCCTATAAACATGATATCTAAATTGAATGATTTTAACATTACGAATATGATATCTGCTTATAGCCGTTTAGATCCTAAAGCATGATATTTAAGTGGTGACAAACGTGCAGAACCTTTAAACAAGTCCTATACGCAGGTTATCTAGATGTGAAGTTGAACATGCAGGATTTAAAGTAAATCCTATAGACATGATGTCTAAATGCAAAGTTGAGTCATTCAGAACACAAGTCCTATAGGCATTTTTAATTATCCTAGAGCATGCATAATTACCCATCCCTTTTCCACCAGCCAACCCCGAGTAATTATTACAAATTATTTCAAACCAGAAATAATGAATTACATCAAAATATAAAACAAAAGAAATTACAACCAGAGGAAGCCTGATTCTTGGCTTCCTCCCTGAGTTATTGAATAAATCGTTGTAAGATGCCACTGTTTCAAAGCCTTTCTCAGACCTGGGTGTGTCAGAGTTCCCTAAGGGTCTCAAAGGACCCCAGGCAGTGCTTACACCCAGGTTCATAGAACTAGATAGAGATGAGTAAGGTGTGGAAGGGCCAGCCCTTATGTGTCCAAGTTCAGAGGGAGCTCATGGGTCCCGAGGCAAGGCTCACACAAGAGGGGCAGAACTTAAGTCTAAGAATATGGCGGAAGTGCAGGAATAGAGTTTTAAAAATTGAGTGAATAATAAAGATGGGTAATAGGGTGATGGGAAAACAGTAGTAGTAAAACACAAAGTTAATAATTTCTTACAAAGGGGGTCGAGGGTTTGGGAATCCATTACAAAGAGCATATGTCCTTAGGCAGGGATCAGCTTTGGGCATGCACAGCAATAGAAGGTGCTGCCATGCCTATAAACCAATCAGAACATACAACATCTAGAGGAGACATGGAGGTTATAATCCCAGGGGGATCAGGTTTGGGTCATGCACAGCAATGTCCAATGTTGTCATGCCCCAAACCAACCACAGATACCAAACACATTAGGGATGGGGGTTTAGGATTCATAAGCCATAATAAGTAATTGACAAAATTCATAAGAAAGCATTCATTCAGAATAGAAAGGGGAGATTACAACATGCTTAATAATGGAACTTGATTAAACACAAACAGGAAGCAAGCCCGGTTGAAGGAAATAATATATAACGACCCAACCGGTCGTTTTGAAATTTTGCACTTTGATCGCCAGTTCTCAGGCATGACTTGCCCCGTGTTGGGTATTATGACTAATGTAGAGCGTTGGTTTTGGTTTTCGGGAAGATTTGGGATAAATATGAAAAAACAGTTTCAGTTGAAAGCTTTAAATTTGGAAGGTTGACCGAGAGTTGAATTATTTGTATATGAGCTTAGATTGGAGTTTTTATGATTTTGTTAGCTTCGTTAGATGATTGGTGACTTAGGAGTGTGATCAGAAATGATTTTAGAGGTCCAGTGTAGAATTAGGCTTGAATTGGCAAAGTTAGTATTTTGGCGAATTCTGGTTGATAGGTGAGATTTTGATTCGAGGGTTGGAATGGAATTTTGAGAGTTGCTATAGCTTCATTAAGTGATTTGGGATGTGTGTGTAAAGTTTCAGGTCATTCGAACATCGTTTGGTTGGGTTTTTGATCAAATGCGTATCTCGGGAGTTTTAGAATAACTTAGGCTTGAATCCGATATAATTTGATGGTTTTGGTGTTGTTTGTGGTGTTTTGATGATGGGAGAAAGTTCGAATGATGTTTTAGGTTGGGTTGGCACTTTTGGTTGAGGTCCCGGGGGCCTCGGGGTGATTTTGGATGGCCATCAGGATGAATTTGGACTTGTTGCATTTTTGAAGTTGCTGGTATCTAGTATTTCCGCATCCGCGGAAAAGGGGCCACAGATGTGGTTCCGCAGATGCGAAGGTAGGAACGCAGGTGTGGATTTTGGCCACTTGGGGGATTTCTATAGAAGCGAACGATTTCCGCAGGTGCGGAGTCCGCAGATGCAGATAATGACTGCAGAAGTGGTCCGCGCATTTGAAGAAGTTCCGCCTAAATGGATGCTTGACCGCAGAAGCGTGGTCCGCAGAAGCGGAACTAGACAGAAGAAGCGGTCCTGGGTAACAGTAGGAAATCCACAGAAGTGGAGTGAATTCCGCAGAAGCGGTAACCGCATATGCTGTATAGTGATCGCAGATGCGAAAAGGGTTGGACAGAAAAGGTTTTAAAGGTTCATTTTTGGTTCCACGAGCTAAGGTATTTTACCTCCATTTTTTAGCAACCTTGAGAACTTTGGACGAAAATTGAAGAGGTCTCGATTGGGATTGATTGGAGGTGAGTTCTATGATCTTAAAACAAGATTTTTATGTGAAATTAACCTTGAAATTTATGGAAATTAAGCCTAAAATTGAAGAACTAGGGCTTGAGTTTTTAGTATGTCAAATTGGGATTTGATGGATCATTTGAGCTTGGATTTGGGAGTTCTTGGTAGGTATGAACTCGTGAGAAGATAAGAAATCTATTAATGTGAAAATTTCTGAGATTTGAGAAGTAGGCTCGAGGCTCGGGTTTTGCTAATTTCAAGATTTTTAATATTTTTCGATTGTTTTCAATTGGGTATTGTTCCATTGGCATATTGTGATGCATTCGTTGTGGTTTTGATTAGATTCGACGCTAGTGGAGGCCGATTTAAGGGGCAAAGGCGTCGCGAGCTAGGGATTTCACCGGTTCGAGGTGGGTAATGATTGTAAATGATATCCTGAGGGTTTGAAACCCCGGACTGCACATCGTAGTGCTATATTGAGGAGACTTTCACGCCGGATAGCTAGTATGGGGTAGAGCACCGTTGGGGATTGTGACTTGGTCCGCCCCAATTAATGGTTTTACCGCGTATTTGACTGGAACTTATTTGTTATTATCATGATTTGGGCTGATTGCCATATTTTGGGCTTAATGCCGACTACTTGAGTCCTTCATGGATTTTTATCACTCTTTCCTCACTATTTGATATACTACTTGAATGCAGTCCTATTGATTATACTGTTTTACAACTCAGCGACTTTAATTGAATTTTTTAGACTTAACTGATATTCCACTATTTGTTTGGGTTGAGCACTACTATTTTATTAATTCCCGAGGGGCTTATGGTGTTTTTGGACTAAGTGAGGCTTTCAGGCCTCGAGCGTGATGTGAGGGGTGTTTCAGGCCTCAAATGTGATGTGAGAAGGCTTTTAGGCCTCGAGTGTGATGTGAGGAGGCTTTCAGGCCTTATGTTGATATAGAGCTTGGGCCGTAAGGGGCCCCTCCAGAATCTGCACACCCACAGTGAGCGTGGGTACCCATGTGATATGAGAGTGAGCCCGGGGGGCTGATATTATGCAGAGTGAATGATACTGAGCCCGAGGGGCTGATACTGTTCTGAGCGACTGATATTGAGCCCGAAGGGCTGGTACTATTTCGGAGATATTGCCCGAGGGGCGAGCTTTTATGTGCTCATCTTGCATATTTACTTGCCTTTTTACCTTTTATACTGTAGTATTTGTGCCCGAGGGGTGGATTTCCTGTGCTTATCGGCACTAACTATTTTGAAATCATTTTGTAACTGTTGAAAAGATCATTTTCAAAAGAGATTTAAACTGAGCCAAGATATTTCTAAAGATTTCACAGTTTCACTGTTTTCTCAAAAAGTTGTACCATGCTTCTATATAGCATAATGGTTTGCTTTACGTGATATCTTACTGCTCAGTTGTTATTTACCTTTACTACTTACTAAGTTAGAGTACTCACTTTACTCCCGGCACCTCGTGTGCAGTTGTAGGTATTTATTCGCCGGTAGCGGGTATTGGCTATTTGGAGGCAGAGTTGTAGGAGTTTAGTGAGGTGACTGCCAGCGTCCGCAGCACCGTTTTCTTTCTATGTTATTAATTACTCATGTTGAGCATATTTCTATACTTGTAAATGTAATTACATTCTTATAGATGCTCGTGACTTGTGACACCCCGGTTTGGGTTGTGTTTGGGTTCTACTTCCACTAAGTAATGATATCGAATCATCTTTAAAACTACTTACTCATATTTATCTAATTTTGAAAAAGGCAATTTAGGTTGGTTGGCTGGCCTTGTTTTCGCAAGAGACGCCATCAGACAAGTTGGTATCAAAGCCTAGGTTACTAGGTATCATGAGTCATGAGCAGGTTTAGTAGAGTCTCGCGGATCGGTACGGAGACGTCTGTATTTATCCTCGAGAGGCTATAGAACCTTTAGGAAAACTTTACATTCTTGAATTCTTATCGTGCGTCCTTATTTCAGGTTGAAAGGAAACTCTTGAAATTCCTTCCACACATTTGTATGCGCGCATGAGCGCTCAGTATCAGATGAGCCTCGAGGGCTTGTGATTCCCCGATCAAGGAGCGAGATGTGATCTCTGTGAGTTTGATGTTGGGCCAGTCTAGAGGAATTGAGGCCGAATCTTTGCCTATGGCTTGAGCACTGAGTGCTGATTGTGTGAGTAAGTGTCTTGAATTTATATGTTTGGCAGTGTTCCTATTAGTGGAAGTGACGGTTGAATAGCTATGTGATAAGTATGTTAGCATTGCGGGATGTATCTATGTAACATGGAAGTGACGAGGAAGGCCTGCGAGATGATAAATAAACTATTAAGTGTATGATTCCATTATGATTGGATGTGTAGCTCCGAGTTATGGGTGCGTGAAGAATATTTTCGTGTCTCCTAGATGGGAGTGAAGTAAATTTCATGTTGCAGTATGAGTTCAGACTCAGGAAGACTAAGTGGTTGTGTAATTCGTATGATGGTGGAAGGTATACGAAAATGTTATATTGAGGTGAAGCAGGTGGGTTATTCCCGGCAAAGTGTTCCAAAGTGGTGTGATACTTATGTGTATGTTAGAATATCCCATGTGTAATGGAAGGGTACATGTTGAAATTTGAGATTTCGGATTGTTTAAGAGAGTGGGCTTGACTATTGCGGGGATGAGTACGAGATTTTGTAGAAGATTACAGAACTGGATGACCTGTGTTTTCACAACTTATAAATGATTTGAGTTAAATCTCACTATGGTATTGTGGAATCAATAGAGTAAAAGTAATGAAATGTTGAGTGTATCTTGATCTATGGCTTCGAGCCAAGTGGGGGAGTCTGCGATGAGCAGTCAACTGCACGGTTAGGTGCTATGTTGGTTCCAGTTTGGGGTGTGCGAGTGAGACAGCTATGTCTAGAGTAAAGGAAAATTTCGACAAAGGTTATACTATGCTTCATAGGGTATGATAATCGCGGAATGTCTAGAGTGTTATTGGTAAAGAATGCTCGGCGCATAGAGCAGGAAGTTGCTTGATTGTATTGGGATGAGGATTTCATTTTTGCGGTGTTAGAGTGCCAATGAGGCACGGGCAGTTCTGTTCATTAGGTCGGGTAATTTTTGGTTTGAAAAAGAGTGAATGACTTTCGAGAATGGTTCTTATGTGTTCAAAATTTTACAGGAAATAATTGGGTATTTCAAGGTTATGTATATGGTTAGAGACTGTGTTTTCATTGGAAAAAGGTCAAGACTTGTGATATTTTTATGTTAATTATGGGATCCTATGTGCCAGTATCTAGAAGGTAACGGTAACGAATTCAGATTCGCAGGAAGTCCTTCAGAGTAAACTATTCTGGAATGTGGTGTTTCTGGGGATATTGAGAGAGTATTCAGCGGCTTATGGGTGTTAGACAATGTGGTCTTGTGCTTGGGTCTCATGTGGTGAGCCTGGGTTGAGAGATTGTGGTACTACAACAAGAGGGGATATCAAGTTGAAAATGAATCAGAAGGAAATCTAGATAGATGAAGTAGCTTGATGGTAGACCGAATCGGTATGGAAAGGATATGATTAATTCTTTGTGTGTGTTCGAGGTAATGAGTTCGTACAAGTATTTTGCAGCAAATCTCTTGAGTTCTGACAGCTTGCTTAGCTTGTCTAGTTAGAAGGATTCAGTCCTGGCAGTTTAGCTTGTGCAAATGGAATTGGGAGAGAGTTCTTGTTGGGTTTTACCGTGGTTTGGAGATGTATATTTCCTATGGGCGTGCGGAGCATGGGATGTGTAATGATTTTTCTTCTAAATGGGATCAGTGGAAGTTCTTGGCTAGATGAATTACAGCTCAATTCTAAAAAGAAGTTTATAAAACCCTTAGGCAACGGGTAGCCTCGGGTAATCAAGGAAATGGTACTGCTAATTGGAAGTGATTTGACGGGAGTATATGTTTTAGAAAAAGAGTAATATGATTAAACTGATGATACTTTGATAGTATTGCGGTGCTTTCTTGTTAGATCGACTGGTGATATTAGGGTTTGCTTGGTGGCACAGGAAAATTTTTTAGAGTATCTATCATGGAATTATTGGGTAGTAAGGTGTGCTATGCTTTCGGACGGCGAAATTGGGATTAGGTATGATGATTCGTGTGCTATATGGAGTTGGAGACTAGAAGTTCTCATATCCAGGCTATGTTGTGATTCTAAATCGTGTGTATCAGCACTGTTTAGTGGCTGCTGAGATTTGGCGGCCTGAGTAGATCTTTCTTTGCTTGGTGTGTTAGATTCTGGATATGACATTGGGGTGTAAACTGGATGTTTCTGTGTTGTGTTATTCTGGACTATTGCGATAAGATGGCGTGGTTGCCTATGTCGGGAAATGCCACGGAATGAGTGGTGATGTTCGACGGATTGTGTTCTATTGGGGATTTCATATTTCAAAGACCTAGTGGACGGCTGGGAAAGAATTGTCTTTCTTATTTTGGGCTCTTGTGATGAGTGTCAGTGCCAAGGCCCCTCATATTTATTCAGTTCCAGTGGTGAGGGACTTCTCGGATGTGTTTCTTGTGGCTGGGCATGTCGTCGGGCAAGGTTGTTGATTTCGGTATTGATTTGGTGCCTTGCATCGTATCGTATGGCACCGGCAGAGTTATAAAGGTGGAAGGAGCAGCTTCAGGTTTCCTTGATAAGGAGTTCATTGGCAGGCCAATGTGGGTGAGTGTTCTATCTTGAGTCGGCTTGGTTGGCTCCGAATGGCACTGTTGAGGGAGGTATTGATCCAACCATTGTTGAGATTATCAGAGATCTGGGGAGATCTATGAGTTACCCTTTTGTGTTGAGAGATGTTATGATTTATTGGTTATAGGCACATATGGTGTGGTTCAATTGAGGTCTCTTAAAAGAATTCAAGCGGGAAGAATAATTGGGTGTCGCTCAGTGAATGACATATCGGTTGTGTTTTATCGGGTTGCATGGTGTGTGTTATTTGTTTCATCGTAGGGGTAATGAATTGTTTTGGCTCTAGACATCAAATTTTGCATGGCTGTCGATTTTGAGCATAGTGACTTGAGGTGTTCCATGTGTAGTAGTGCTTGGATAGGATCGCGCATTGTAGCGAGGCCACATGGGTATATAACCTTTCGAAGTAGATTCATGTGTTATATTTCTATGATGTGAGACAGGGTCTCAGCCTTGTATTGTGATGGTACTGATGAGCTTAAGGTACAACTATTTCGTTGGGGTCATTTTCATGATTTGAGTATATTCAGACCGTTGCTTATTGGTGGGCGTATTGTGCTAGTTGTGGCTTAAGCCTCTATTGATGTGTCATGTCACCGGGATGGTGTGATGGATTAGAGAAGATCATTTGAATCATTAATGAATACAAACGGATTCGATTTTAGCATGTTTGAGGAGTAAATATCGGGGTTCAATTCAAAAATTTGCTAAGGTAATTGCTGGAGGAGAAATAGCTTCAGGAATGGTCGATCGAAGAAATGGTTATGGTTTATTGTGTGTTTCATTTATCATTGGCAGTATATGGAAGTGTTGGAATGAGACTTTAGTTAATAAGAGTTTTTCTACCGGTATTCGAGTGTTGTGTGCAGCTGCTGTGAATAGAAGTTATCGTTTTGAGTGTTTGAGTTATGTGTTATATTATATGATTGCACCTGAGATTGCAGGTATGGGTTAATACAGCTGGTTCGGGACTATTCATAGTATAGATGTGAGATTCTAATCTAGTGTGTGATTTTGAAAAGCGAAATGTGGTTCTATGACCTATGGGCTAAACTGGATTGTGTGATTTTAGTTCAAATGTGTTATCGGACCTATATGAGATAGGGTGATGTGGGATCACCCCCGGGGATATGCATGGTAAGGTTATTCAGTGATTGGTTGGCTTTTAGAATAGCTCTAGGTACGTTCGAGGACGAACGTGTGTTTAAGTGGGGGAGGATGTACCGACCCAATTGGTCGTTTTGAACTTTTGCACTTTGATCGCCAGTTCTCAGGCATGACTTGCCCCGTGTTGGGCATTATGACTAATGTAGAGCATTGGTTTTGGTTTTCGGGAAGATTTGGGATGAATTTGAAAGAACAGTTTCAGTTGAAAGCTTTAAATTTTGAAGGTTTGATCGAGAGTTGACTTGTTTGTATATGAGCTCGGATTGGAGTTTTTATGATTTGGTTAGCTTCGTTAGATGATTGGTGACTTAGGAGTGTGATCGGAAGTGATTTTGCAGGTCCGGTGTAGAATTAGGCTTGAATTGGCAAAGTTAGTATTTTGGCGAATTCCGGTTGATAGGTGAGATTTTGATCCGAGGGCCGGAATGGAATTCCGAGAGTTGAAGTAGCTTCATTAAGTGATTTGGGATGTGTGTGTAAAGTTTCAGGTTATTCGGACGTCGTTTGGTTGGGTTTTTGATCAAATGCGTATCTCGGAAGTTTTAGAAGAACTTAGGCTTGAATCCGATGTAATTTGATGGTTTTGGTGTTGTTTGTGGTGTTTTGATGATGGGAGAAAGTTCGAATGATGTTTTAGGTTGGGTTGGCACTTTTGGTTGAGGTCCCGGGGGCCTCGGGGTGATTTCGGATGGCCATCAGGATGAATTTGGACTTGTTGCATTTTTGAAGTTGCTGGTATCTGTTATTTCCGCATCTGGGGAAAAGGGGCCGCAAATGCCGTTCTGTAGATGCGAAGGTAGGAAAGCAAGTGCGGATTTTGGCCACTTGGGGGATTTCCGCAGAAGCGAATGATTTCTGCAGGTGCGGAGTCCGCAGATGCGGATAATGACCGCAGAAGTGGTCCGTGCATTTGAAAAAGTTCCGCAGAAGCGGATGCTTGACTGCAGAAGCGTGGTCCGCAGAATCAGAACTAGACTGCAGAAGCGGTCCTGGGTAACAGTAGGAAATCCACATAAGCGGAGTGAATTCTGCAGAAGCGGTAACCGCATATGTGGTATAGTGATCGCAGATGCGAAAAGGGCTGGATAGAAAAGGTTTTAAAGGTTCATTTGTGGTTCCGCGAGCTAAGGTATTTTACCTCCATTTTTTAGCAACCTTGAGAGCTTTTGGACAGAAATTGAAGAGGTCTCGATTGGGATTGATTGGAGGTGAGTTCTATGATCTTAAAACACGATTTTTATGTGAAATTAACCTTGAAATTTATGGAAATTAAGCCTAAAATTGAAGAACTGGGGCTTGAGTTTTTAGTATGTCTGTCACACCCCAAATTCGAGGGGCATGACCGGCGCTCGACCGGGTAGCCCCAATCAAGCGGACCTGGGTGCCTTTCCTACCCCACGTGTTACCCCGCATTTTTCATTACTTATTAGCCAAATGAAATAACCATTTACAATTAAAATACCTATTTATTACAAAACATACACACGGTACATGATTCTTAGTGTGGTTTACATTTTACATTGCCCAACATACAAGATACATATCACATAAGTTCTTGACCTACATTTTCTGTCTACGGAGCCTCTAAACATGAAAAAGGATGATACAGTACTTGCCGGTAACAAGGCTCCGGCTATACCTTATACAAATATCAAAACAAGATCCCAAAATAGAAGCGGCATGAGCCACACAGGGCCCCGAAAGGAAAGGGGCTCACCAATTTAGCTGACGAGAAGTGATGGGGAGCTACGGTCGATAGACTGGAGTACCTGCTATGGATCCACCTACAATCATAACACGAATGTAGTACCTGCTATGGATCCACCTACAATCATAACACGAATGTAGCGCCCCCGGCAAAAGGGACGTCGTACACTTGAATTGTACTGGTATGTATGAACAAACGTTACACTAAGTAAACTCAAACCATACACAAGTAGGTAACAGTAATAGAAACAACAATCAAATGCACAAGGAAGGAACAATCAAGCCAAACAAGTTTACAATCTCTCCCGTTTCCCCTTCCACATTTCCATATCAATAATTTTACAATTCGCTCATATTTTAATTTCAATAGTGATTTCGATCACTTTCCACCCTTATTACCTCGGCCACCCTTATTACCTGGGCCACCCTTATCACCACAACCCATACCATATAATTTCGTGTTGCGGCGCGCAACCCGATCCCACCATACAATTACAATTCACAAACAACACAACAACAATGAACAATTCACAAAGATCAACAATAACACTTCTTAAGAAGTAACAACAACAATTTACAAGTATTTTCATAACCATCAATACTATTTCCATCATATTCAACAATTCACATGTGTTTTACGTCACAAAGATAATTGCCCACAATAAGCCATAGATGCTGCTATCACAGTTATTCCAGTTACATCATTTACGATTTTCTTCCGTCATTTGTTCCTCAGCTCTTACCACATATCACATTCACAATCATACCAATCACACAAATTTCACAATTAATCCACGTAGATACCACATACTAAACATTCGTACACCAAACAAGGCAATTTTACAAAGGTCAAAGTTAGAAATACATACCTGGAGCCAAATTCCCTTTTAACTTCTATTTTCAATTCACCAAATAGTCTAGCAACGTCAATCTAGTGCACAAGTTAATACACATGACTTAGAATTGGGGTTCACAATTGCTACTCAAACTTATTTAGGTTACCAGCCCTTCTTTTGCAAACCTCTATCTCTACCAAGTTTCCCCTTGCTAGGTTTTAGGTTTTAAGAAGGCATGCATGTACAATTTCAACCATTAATTTCAAGAATCAATGCATGAGACTCCCCCCCCCCCAGTTTAACCTGAAAATCAAGGAAAAAGGTTAGGAATTTTACCTGCAAGAATGAGGATGAGGGCAATTACTTTGAATTTTTCCGGCCCGGATAGTTTTGAAGAATCAAATTGATGAAGATTACTTTCTCTCTCAAGAACCCTCTCTTCCCTCTCTCTTATTTTGTTCAGAAGATCATTAAAAATAAGGGGTTAGGGTGTTTTATTAAAAAGGGGTCGGGTTTAAAATTTTAGAAAAATAGAAGCCCGAGCAGGATCAGCGGTCGCCCTTTGCGGTCGCAAAATCAAAATGCGGTCCGCAAATTGGACCACAGAAGTGCCCCAAAACTCTAAGCGTTTCTGCTTGGGTATGCGACAGGAATGCGGTCCGCATACCTGTTCTACGTTCGCATAATGCACCGCAAAACTGACCTTCACAAATCCTTGAGGAATTTATGCGACGATTATGCGGTCCGCATATTAATTTTGCGATCGCATAATAGATCGCATTTTTATCATCAATTTCGACTAACTCTCTGATTAACTCTGCGGCAGAAATGCGGTCCGCATACATGATCTGCGACCGCATTGTGGACCGCATAATGGCAATTTTCTGGAAAATTTTGATTCTTGAATTTTACATATTCCCAACACATATACGGAACTTGACACTACGAAGTACTAGGCTTTGAGCACAAATTTTCACGGGGCCTTACAATGTCAAATTGGGATTTGATGGGTCATTTGAGCTCGGATTTGGGAGTTCTTGGTATGTATGATCTCGTGAGAAAATAAGGAATCTATTAATGTGAAAATTTCTGAGATTTGAGAAGTGGGCCTGGGGCTCAGGTTTTGCTAATTTCGAGATTTTTAATATTTTTCGATTGTTTTCGATTTGGTATTGTTCCATTGGCATATTGTGACGCATTCGTTGTGGTTTTGATTAGATTTGACACGAGTGGAGGCTGATTTGAGGGGCAAAGGCATCGCGAGCTAGTGATTTCACCGGTTCGAGGTGAGTAATGATTTTAAATGATATCCTGAGGGTTTGAAACCCCAGACTGCACATCGTAGTGCTATATTGAGGTGACTTGCATGCCAGATAGCTAGCGTGGGGTAGAGCACCGTTGGGGATTGTGACTTGGTCCGTCTCGATTGATGGTTTTACCGTGTATTTGACTGGAACTTATTTGTTATTATCATGATTTGGGCTGATTGCCATATTTTGGGCTTAATGCTGACTACTTGAGTCCTTCGCGGATTTTTATCACTCTTTCCTCACTATTTGATATACTACTTGAACTCAGTCCTGTTGATTATACTATTTTACAACTCAGCCACTTTAATTGAATTTTTTAGACTTAACTGATATTCCACTGTTTGTTTGGGCTGAGACCTACTATTTTATTGATGCTCGAGGGGCTTATGGTATTTCTGGACTGAGTGAGGACTTCAAGCCTCGAGTGTGATGTGAGGGGGCTTTCCAGCCTCGAGTGTGATGTGAGGAGGCTTTCAGACCTCGAGTATGATGTGAGGAGGCTTTCAGGCCTCGAGTCTGATGTGAGAAGGCTTTCAGGCCTTATGTTGATATAGCACTTGGTCCTTAAGGGGCCCCTCCAGAGTCTGCATACCTACAGTGAGCGCGGGTACCCATATGATATGAGAGTGAGCCCGAGAGGCTGATATTATGCTGAGTGACTAATACTGAGCCCAAGGGGCTGATACTATTCTAAACGATTGATATTGAGCCCAGAGGGCTGGCACTATTTTTGAGATATGGCCCGAGGAGCGAGCTTTTATGTGCTCATCTTGCATATTTATTTGCCTTTTTACCTGTTATACTTTGGTATTTGTGGCCGAGGGGCGGATTTTCTGTGCTTATCGATACTAACTATTTTGAAATCATTTCGTAACTGTTTAAAAGATCATTTTCAAAAGAGATTTAAACTGAGCCAAGATATTTCTAAAGATTTCACAGTTTCACTGTTTTCTCAAAGGATTGTACCCTGCTTCTATACAGCATGATGGTTTGCTTTACGTGATTTCTTACTGCTCAGTTGTTATTTACCTTTATTACTCACTGAGTTGGAGTACTCACTTTACTTCTGGCACCTTGTGTGCAATTGCAGGTACTTATTCGCCCGGTAGCGGGTATTAGCTGTTTGGAGGCAGAGTTATAGGAGTTTAGCGAGGTGACTGCCAGCGTCCGCAATACCATTTTCTTTCTATGTTATCCATTACTCATGTTCCGCGTATTTATAAACTTGTAAATGTAATTACATTTTTATAGATGCTCGTGACTTGTGACACCCCGGTTTGGGTTGTGTTTGGGTTGTACTTCCGCTAAGTAATGATATCGAATCATCTTTAAAACTGTTTACTCATATTTATCTAATTTTGAAAAAGGCCATTTGGGTTGGTTGGCTGGCTTTGTCTTCACGAGAGGCACCATCACGACCGGAACGGAGTTTGGATCGTGACATAATAAAGAAACATGTTGTTATTGATGCTGAAAATTAGTTAGAATATACCAGTAAGGGAGGGGACTTTCAAGCCTCGAGTGTGATGTGAGGAGGCTTTCAAGCCTCGAGTCTAATGTGAGGAGGCTTTCAGGCCTCGAGTCTGATGTGAGAAGGCTTTCAGGCCTTCTGTTGATATAGCACTTAGGTCGTAAGGGGACCCTCCGGAGTCTGCATACCCACAGTGAGCACGGGTACCCATATGATATGAGAGTGAGCCCGAGAGGCTGATATTATGCTGAGTGACTAATACGGAGCCCGAGGGGCTGATACTGTTCTGAACGATTGATATTGAGCCCGGAGGGCTGGTACTGTTTTTCAGATATTGCCTAAGGGGCGAGCTTTTATGTGCTCATCTTGCATATTTACTTGCCTTTTTACCTGTTATACTTTGGTATTTGTGCCCGAGGGCGGATTTCCTATGCTTATCGGTACTAACTATTTTGAAATCATTTCATAACTGTTTAAAAGATTATTTTCAAAAGAGATTTAAACTGAGACAAGATATTTCTAAAGATTTTACAGTTTCACTGTTTTCTCAAAGGGTTGTACCCTACTTCTATACAGCATGATGGTTTGCTTTACGTGATTTCTTATTGCTCAGTTGTTATTTACTTTTATTACTCACTGAGTTGGAGTACTCACTTTACTCGTGGCACCTTGTGTGCAGTTGCAGATATTTATTCGCCCGGTAGCGGGTATTGGCTGTTTGGAGGCAGAGTTGTAGGAGTTTAGCGAGGTGACTGCCAGCGTCCGCAGCACCGTTTTCTTTATATGTTATTCATTACTCATGTTCAGTGTATTTCTAGACTTGTAAATGTAATTACATTTTTATAGATGCTCGTGACTTGTGATACCCCGGTTTGGGTTGTGTTTGGGTTCTACTTCCGCTAAGTAATGATATCGAATCATCTTTAAAACTGTTTACTCATATTTATCTAATTTTGAAAAAGGAAATTTAGGTTGGTTAGTTGGCCTTGTCTTCATGAGAGGCGGCATCATGATCGGAACGAAGTTTGGGTCGTGACATAGTAAAGAAACATGTTGTTGTTGATGCTGAAAATTAGTTAAAATATACCACTAAGGATGCAAATGCAGAGAAAAAGTAAGCAAGCTTCCCACTTCCTAGCCTTGGCTTTCAGCCGGCTAGGTAAGGCAGCAATACAAGTAGCAACATAGAAAAAAAGAGATTTTAGTGGAGTGTGTGTCAGAACTCAAGTATTTTATTCCTTGTGTTCATGTGTTTGAAAGAAGAGAAGGTGGGTATTTATAGTTTTGAAAGTATGTGATAAATAAGGTAATAAGTAAAGTTCAATGAAAATATGGAAACAATCAATAGTCAGAATCAATCAACCAAGTGATTCCCCTTAAATTAAGGAATCACTTGTTTAACGGGGCTAACAGGTTCAAAAGAAGGAATGAAAATCAGTTTGTAGGTAGATTGATTATTACCATAAAAGGAAGTAGTAAAACATTAAGTAAGCAATAGAGTCCAAGTACGGAGATACACTTGTTTTGGGGAAAAGATTCAGCAAGGCAATAATAAGGAAAGGGATCAATTACTTTAACAGGCGAGTGAAAATTAGAGTTCACAAAAAGAGAAGTTTTGAAATCAGTCCCAAGATTGAGAATCAATCAAAGAAGGAACCTCAGCATATAAATAGAGTGCACAAACAATAGACATGCGAGGCCAAACTATTGGCAAAAGAAACATCATGCAATAATAGCACAAAGTCAGTAGATAGCAAACATTCGAAGCATGATAGTCAAGTAGGTTAAGTCTCATTGAATCGGTAGGAAAACAAATAGAGTATTAGAAGCATGGAAAGGGTCTCTCAGTAACAAATGAGAAAACCCTTCTGAAAAGCATAGTCGAGTGTCAAAGATAGTAAGAACCCAGAATCAGAGAAATCACATAAAGAAAAGAGATGCTGAAACAAAGGAACTTCAAATCATGTCAGATATTCAAACGAGCAGTTTCAAACCCAAAGACATAGGTTTTCTTTAACAATATTCAAGCTTAAATGATGATACACAAATAAATCAAATAAATACTAACACACAGTTTCAGAAACTCGAATGGACCCAACACTACAAAAAGGGATCAATTGAAAGAAAAATTAAAGAAGCTTCGAGAAAGTGTTTAAAAACTAATGGCAAGCATGGATCTAAGGTAGATCTAAAAGAAATCGGAAAGGTTCTAGAGATTAGGGTTTTAGAAGAACCCAAAAGCAACGAAAAATACCCTGAAAGATAGCGATCTAACCAGGAGAGTCAAAGGTCTGACTCGAGTGGCCATGGCTGGCTGTAGAAAGATCAGGGATGACTCGAGAAAAGTCATCGAGCAAAGACTGGACCAAGCCCCCTCAGAGTCTGGTCATGAGACTACAGAACCAAACAAGTAGAAGCCATGAAAGGTTGATACAGGTCTTAGATGACCTTGGAAAGCCATGGATTATGGTGAATTAGGGCGGCAAAGGCTAGGGTTTGGGGGTGTTGCAGAGAGGATTTGGGAGATGGGGGATTCAGAGGCGGTGTATGGTAACGAATGAAAAGGTTTGAGGGCAGTCTGGAATTAATTATGGCAAGAGTGATTGTTGGTCGTTGATCTGAATGATCAACGGCCTGGATTAAAATGGGCAAGTAGGGTAGGTTTTGAAGATGGTTTTGGGTCGGATTAAATTGGAATTGGGTCGGGGTTTAATAGAAATTAGGCCGGGGTAATTGGGATTCAAATTGGGGTCAAATTTAGGCTATAATCGAAATGAAATGGGGATAACATTTAAATAGCTAATTTTTCCTATTTAATTTTTAAAAAATAACAAAACCATTTTTGGAAACAAATTAAAGGTACTAAAATGATTTATAGTACATAATTAACCATTTAAAAATAACAGGCTGTTATTAAATAATAAAAGAAGAAGAACAATATTGTAGAGAAAAGCAGGGAGAGAGAATTCTTGTTGATTTGGGATGAATTACAATGGAATAGAACCCTTTATTTATAGGGAGAGGGTGATTTAGCCACCAAGTAATAAACCCTATAATCTCTCTAAATATAGACATTCACCTTAAATAGAATCCTATTTATAACACTTCCCCTTGAATGTCTATTCAATAGATAATGTTCCTCGTTAAAACCTTAACTAAAATAAAACCCAGTGGAGAAAAAATTCTATAAAAGGAAAAAGAGTACACATATCTACAATACGCCTTTTGGCTGCCTTGTTAAAAACCTTGCAAGGAAAACCCAGTAGGACAAAACCTTATAAGGGAAAAAGAGTGCAATGCGCATTAACTCCCCCTGATGAGAGCATCAATTCACATCCTTGAGCCTTCACATCATAATCTTGTGCACTAGCTTCTTGAAGGTTGACGTCGACAAAGATTTTATATCAGTTTCAATATATTTTCATAATGACATAACATAGAGATCTCTTCATTCATATATTCAGGTACCTAAATCTCTCATGAGATATTATGAAGTATTATGTCATGTGATCTTCTAGATCACTTGCCTCCTTTATTATGACCATTTTGATCATTTGCGCATCTTATTTATCAAGAAGTTTATTTGAAACTGATATGTCTATATGTTTTAAGCGTACCATAGACTTTGTCCTTCTAGGACTTATTATAATATGAGCATTTGCAGTGAGAATATAGTTACTTTCTTTGGGTCGGCAAATGCACTTGGCATGCTTTGCAATAAATTGCAGATGAATTATCTTTTTCTGAACTTCAAATTCATATTATTTTATTCGAGGATCGATATGAACAAATAATAATTCATTCCACGTAACTTTTTCTCAACTGTTTATCATGTCTCCCCCTCATGTTAGAAAAACTAACTCGTTTCCTCAACTTTGAGAACTCATCTTTGTGCGTTATGGTGTTAATCAAAATACACATCTCACATCAATAATAATAAGATGGAATTATTTGGTTCCTGAACATGAACCACTTGTGAGGGGAGAAAATAATATACTTTCGTATATAACGTATATCAAACTGATATATAAAACTTTATTCTCATATAAGCAATTGTTTAGCTATTAAGTGAAGGCATTCAATAAATTATTTTGCTAAACCAGTTGTGATGTAAACCAACTTATCAAGAAGAACTATCTTGAATAAAAAAATTTGGAAATTATGCTCTATATTAAATTATTGAGCAAGTTACCTCGCAAATAACAGGTTGCGGGTCAATAATAATTGCACGTGTAACCATCTCATAGATGCATCTTATGTGGTATACATGGCAGGTGAATGGGCCCATATTCACCTTTGATATTTCCAACATTCATGGGATTCAATCCCCATTTTAATTGGCCTATTAATTAATGAGAACAAGCAATGTAAGAGAATTCGTAAAGAACTTTCTAGTTCTTTAATATTTACCCATTTGAATTCTCTTTTATTTTGCACATCATACATGAATTAACATGGCTAAACCAATTATGTCAACTGGATAAATTATTAATATTGATAAATTTCAGGTTTACACCATGATGTGTGCAATTATGAATAAACTCCAAGTTTATTATGATACGTGTTTTTATATCAATAAATATCCACTTCATTGTGGTATTCTATTGTTTATGTAGTACAAATTGGAGAATAAAGCGGGTAGCTTTGCACATACATATTACCCCGCTATAAGTTGTAGTAATAGAAGATATTAAATCTTTCCTTTATTTATAGTCTCAATATAATCAACCGCTTTCGTGTATANACTGATAACGTGTTATGAAACAATAAAAGAAGAAGAACAATATTATAGAGAAAATTAGGGAGAGAGAATTCTTATTGATTTGGGATGAATTACAATGGAATAAAGCCCTTTATTTATAGGGAGAGGGTGACTTAGCCACCAAGTAATAAACCCTAGGATCTCTCTAAATATAGACATTCACCTTAAATAGAATCCTATTTATAACACAGGCCTAATTTTATGAATACAAAACACAATTAAATCTAAAAAGGGGCTAATATTGCAATTATATGCACTTTACCTTAAAAATACTAACTAAATTTGTAAAAAATATTTCAAAAATTACCTTAGCTATATCTTAGCATAAATATAAAATTTCAATAAATGAATTACCATAGTAATAATTTTAGAAATAATTATTGGATTTTTTATGGATAAAATAGGGGGATACATTGATTTAAAAATCTTTTAAAATTAACGAAAAATAAGAAAATACTTGAATATGCTTATATACGCATACATAAGCTATTTTGAGGGTTTTCATATAAAATATATATATAGAAAAATTGGGTATCAACAGCTGCCCCTCTTTACCCGGGAAGGATGAAAGAGTTGTCGGGTAAAGATATGATGTCCNTCATATGGTGAATATCTCATTTAAAGAGAAAGTTATACCATTATGGTTATGGTCAAAATTAAATGCAAGATCTCTTTCTAGCATTACCATTGTCTTTTAATAATCACAATGCCAAAATATTTTGGCGTACAATAGGTACGTGACCAATGACCATTCATGCCATAATAATGATATTATTTTCTTATATCATCTCAAACCTCATTCTAGAGGTGAGTGTGGTATATTCACTACCACTAACACGTTCATATTCTTTATATAATGAATATGTATTCATAACTCACATGTTATCACATTCAAATCATGAATGGACCATAATCATCTATATGTGCTTTACAATATGTCATGTCAAATCGATGACAAATATTACTTTCACATAGTGAATGATTATTTTGAGAATACTTATTGTTCTCATTACCACAATGATAACGATATAATTTCGTCTATTGCCACGTCCATATCCATTTATTATTTATGGTAATAAATTTATCTTCTTTCAGACGTATTACATATTGCTATCACATTCTCTTAAGGGAATGAGAATGGAGCAAATTCAATGGGACGGGTTTTCATTCTTTGCCCACAATCATACATGAATTTGATCATGGCGAGGCATAGAAATTTTACCACTTCAGGTGGTTATAATTTCTTACAAACTCTATTAGAGTTATAATCAAACTTTGTTGTCTTTGCTTGTATATAAAATCAAATTATAGAATAAAAGAGAAAAATACAATAAAATACATACCTTAAATTCAGAATTTAATCATGAAGGAAGTTCATGGAACAATTGATAATCATTATGCTCAATCCCAAAACTTCTACCCAATTGATTAGAGTCTCGTACTGATAACGTGTTATGAAACAATAAAAGAAGAAGAACAATATTATAGAGAAAATTAGGGAGAGAGAATTCTTATTGATTTGGGATGAATTACAATGGAATAAAGCCCTTTATTTATAGGGAGAGGGTGACTTAGCCACCAAGTAATAAACCCTAGGATCTCTCTAAATATAGACATTCACCTTAAATAGAATCCTATTTATAACACAGGCCTAATTTTATGAATACAAAACACAATTAAATCTAAAAAGGGGCTAATATTGCAATTATATGCACTTTACCTTAAAAATACTAACTAAATTTGTAAAAAATATTTCAAAAATTACCTTAGCTATATCTTAGCATAAATATAAAATTTCAATAAATGAATTACCATAGTAATAATTTTAGAAATAATTATTGGATTTTTTATGGATAAAATAGGGGGATACATTGATTTAAAAATCTTTTAAAATTAACGAAAAATAAGAAAATACTTGAATATGCTTATATACGCATACATAAGCTATTTTGAGGGTTTTCATATAAAATATATATATAGAAAAATTGGGTATCAACAGCTGCCCCTCTTTACCCGGGAAGGATGAAAGAGTTGTCGGGTAAAGATATGATGTCCAAATTTTGACCGAACGAAACGGTTTGAAGAAGATCCGCACCCTATCTTCTGAGCTGCCTACATATCCCTGGTCTTATAGGAATCGGGCCATATGTAGTTTAGGATCCGTTGGCGGAGTATGATGACAGGTGTTTTCCAAGAACGGACACAGTGTTTCGGTCAAGATGAGTGAAAGGCTTACAGGAGTGGTCAGGTCTGATGTGGCTACGAGTACTGGAGCAGAAACGCTCCTGCTGGGATGATTGTTGCTTGCCGGTTTACCTGCAAATAAGTAATACAAGCATATATTGTGCGTAAATTTATACATGATGCAAATTCCCTTCGGACCATGAATGTTGTCTTCAGACGATTAGGATGACGTCTTTAGACCATGGTGTCCTGGGCCATGAAGCGTGTAATAAAGGATTCCCCGGCCATGAAATTATGCTCTCGGGCTATGAAAATGGTGCCTCCGAACCATGATGCCTTTGAATAATGATATATAAAAGATTGAAGGGGATCCTCAGGCCATGACATGGTATTCTCGGGCTATGAGGATGGTACCTCCGAACGATGATGCCTTTGGATAAGTTGGCGATATTTCAGCCCATGAAGGATGCAGTAGCATGTGGCGATCTTTCAACCGTGTAATGTGGCGATCTTTCAATCGTGCAATGGGGCAATCTTTCAGCCGTGAAAATGTGGTGATCTTTTAGCCGTGAAATGTGGTGATTTTTCAGCCGTGCAATGTGGCGATCTTTCAGGCGTGCAATGTGGCGATCTTTCAGCCGTGCAATGTGGCAATCTTTTAGCCGTGCAATGTGAATGCAGATAGAGGTAGAGCTTAACCTCAGAAGGAAGAATAGTAGCCTTATGTAAGTTGGAAGGCAGAATAATAGCCTTATGCGAGTTGGAAGGAAAAATGGTAGCCTTATGCAAGTTGGAAGACAGAATGGTAGCCTTATGCAATGCAAATGGAGATAGAGGAAGAGCTTAACCTCGGAAGGCATAATAGTAGCCTTATGCAAGTTGGAAGGAAGAATAGTAGCCTTATGCAAGTTGGAAGGCAGAATGGTAGCCCTATGCAAGTTGGAAGGCAAAATGGTATCCTTATGCAAGGCAAATGCAGATAGAGGTAGAGCTTAACCTCGAAAGGTAAAATAGTAGCCTTATGCAAGAAATGAAATAGCAAACGGCAATAGAGTTTCTTAGCTGATAGCAAATTTGCGGCGTGATGATTATTGGGAGCATTGTAACGTATGGAACATTATGGGTGTGTGCTGATAGCAGATGTCGTTAAGTGCAATGGTTCAGAGAATCGTGTTCCTGAACAACATTTGTTATATGAGCGGACAGTGCCTTCAATGATTTTGTAATCTTCGTGTATGCATCCAAAGAAAATTTGTGAGTTCTGTAAAGGGGGAAAGGTTAGTTCGTATCCCCGCTGGCTCTGCTCGTCTTTGATCTGGTGATACTATATGTATCATTGAGGTAGCGTTGCTAAATGAAGCATTTTCAATAAATAAACACGCATGATTTTGTAAAAGTATGACATAAATGTGTAATTGAAATAGTTTTGGATGGACCAACGACTGTGGCACAGTTCAAGACATTGCAACCTCTCATGCTATGGAATTTTGAGGTTCCTCCTCAAAATTCTGCCCCAGTTTGATGGGTTGACGTTTCTGACTATTGCTCGTGCGACGATTGACTGAAATTACTTCGGAATTTTGAGGGTCCTCCTCAAAATTCTGCCCCAGTTTCCAATTTTGGAGGAAATGAAAATTTTATTGAATTGTGACCGAACCCATAAGGCTGCCTATGTATCCCCTCTTAAACATGAATCTGGTCAGGCATAGTTCAATTTATATTATATAGGGAAAACATAAAGATTACACATAGTAACGCTTGACTGGATCTGAATTTATCGGCTTTGGCAAGACTTCTCCATCCATTTCTGCAAGTATGAGGGCTCCTCCTGTCAAAACCCGATGAACCATATACGGCCCCTGCCAGTTGGGAGAGAACTTCCCTTTGGCCTCGTCCTGATGCGGAAAAATTTTCTTTAATACCAGCTGCCATGGTGTGAACTGTCTGGACTTGACTCTCTTATTGAAGGTTCTGGACATTCTGTTCTAATAAGGTTGACTATGGAAAACTGCGGTAATTCTCTTCCCATCTACAAGATCTAGCTGCTCGTAATGACTCTTCACCCACTCTGCATCGTCGAGCTCCGCTTCCTGTATGACCCTTAGGGAAGGAATTTCTACTTTGGCAAGAATGACTGCTTCTGTACCATAAACCAGCATATAGAGGGTTGCCCCAGTTGATATGCGAACTGTGGTGCAATACCCTAACAGAGCAAATGATAACTTCTCGTGCCACTGTTTATGCTTTTCTATCATTTTCCTCAATATTTTCTTGATATTCTTATTAGCGGCTTCCACAGCTCCGTTCATTTGAGGCCTGTAGGCTGTGGAATTCTTATGTCTAATCTTGAAGGTTTCACACATAGATTTCATCATGTCGCTGTTGAGATTAGAGCCATTATCAGTAATGATCAACTCTAGAATACCGAATTGGCAAACAATGCGGTCGCGGACAAAATCTGCCATAACTTTCTTAGTCACTCCTCTGTAAGATGCTGCTTCGACCCACTTGGTGAAATAGTCAATTGCCACTAGGATAAACCTGTGTCCATTGGAAGCAGCAGGCTCGATTGGCCCAATAACGCCCATTCCCCATGCGGCGAACGGCCACGGTGAGCTTGTTGTGTTGAGTTCGCTCGGAGGTACCTTTATCGTGTCTGCATGTATCTGACAGCGATGGCATTTCCAAACATACTGGATGTAGTCTGTTTCCATAGTCATCCAAAAGTAACCAGCTCGGAGTATCTTCTTTGCCAAGACAAAACCGTTCATATGTGGACCACAGGTTGGGGCAATAATTTCCTGTAGTAGCTTGGATGATTCCTTTGCGTCGATACACCTTAGTAGTCCCAAATCAGGAGTCCTCCTGTACAGGATTCCTCCGTTATGGAAGAAATTATTGGACAATCTCTACAATGTGCATTTCTGAGTATGATTGGCAAACTCTGGGTACTCGCCTTTTGCCAAATATTCCTTGATATCATGAAACCAAGGATTTCCGTCTGCCTCTTCATCAACCTGGGCACAATAAGCCGGCTGATCATGGATTTTTACAGGAATGGGATCAATGAAATTCTTGTCTGGATGTTGTATCATAGATGACAGGGTAGCCAATGCATCGGCGAACTCATTTTGGACTCTAAAGACATGCTGGAATTTCGTCTTTGTGAACCTCTTTCTCAGTTCCTTTACATGATGCAGATACGGGAGTATCTTGGAGTTCTTAGTTGCCCATTCTTCATGCACCTGATTTATGAGTAAATCTGAATCTTCGATCACTAGCAGCTCTTGCACGTTCATGTCAATGGCCATCTTGAGCCCTAAGATGCAGGCTTCATACTTGGCCATATTGTTAGTGTAGGGGAACCTGAGTTTGGTAGACACCGGATAGTGTTGACCGGTTTCTGACACCAAGACTGCTCCTATGCCAACTCCCTTGAAGTTTGCTGCTCCATCGAAGAACATTCTCCAACCATCATAGGATTCTTCAATGTCTTCTCCTATGAATGATACCTCTTCATCAGGAAAATATGTTTCCAAGGGTTCATATTCTCCATCCACGGGGTTTTCACCAAGGTGGTCTGCCAATGTTTGTCCTTTGATCACCTTCTGAGTTACGTACACAATGTCGAATTCGCTCAGCAGGATTTGCCACTTGGCCAGCTTGTTAGTGGGCATGGGCTTCTGAAATATGTACTTTAAAGGATCCATCCTCGATATGAGATACGTGGTATAGGCATAGCAGTAATGCCTCAGCTTCAGAGCTACCCAAGTTAGAGCACAGCAGGTGCGCTCCAAAAGAGAATACTGGGCTTCGTACGGAGTGAACTTCTTGCTGATATAGTAAATGGCTTGTTCCTTTCTCCTCATTTAATCATGCTGCCCTAAAATGCAACTGAAGGCTCTATCTAGTACTACGATGTAGAGTAATAGGGGTCTACCTGGCTTGGGCAGGACCAAGACTGGCGGTGTTGACAGGTATTCTTTGATTCTGTCGAAAGCCTTTTGGCAGTCATCGGTCCATTTGGTAGCGGCATCCTTCTTCAATATCTTAAAGATTGGCTCACAGATAACCATACACTGTGCTATGAACCGGCTGATGTAGTTGAGTCTTCCCAAGAAACTCATTACGTCCTTCTTGTTCTCTGGCAGTGGTAGTTCTTGAATGGCTTTGATCTTTGATGGATCTAGTTCTATTCCTCGGCGACTCACAATAAACCCAAGTAACTTTCCAGGGGGAAGCCCATATGCACACTTTGCGGGATTCAGTTTCAAGTTGTACCTTCGCAATCTGTTGTAGAACTTCCTCAAATCTTCCATGTGATCAGTGGACTTCTTGGACTTGATGATAACATCATCCACATATACCTTAATTTCTTTGTGTATCATATCGTGAAAAATGGTAGGCATGGCCCTCATGTAGGTAGCCTCTACATTCTTTAGGTCGAACAGTATCATTTTGTAACAATACATTCCCCACGGCGTAATGAAAGTCGTTTTCTCAACATCTTCCTCATCCATCCAGATTTGATGATAACCGACGAAGCAATCAACGAATGACTATAACTCATGCTTGGCACAATTGTCGATCAGGATGTGTACATTTGGCAAGGGGAAGTCGTCTTTTGGACTGGCCCGGTTGAGATCCTGGTAGTTGACACAGACTCTTACCTTCCTGTCCTTCTTTGGTACTGGTACAATGTTAGCTAACCATGTCGGATACTCAACTACCCTGAGAACCTTAGTTTTGACTTGCTTAGTGACTTCTTCCTTGATTTTCAAACTCATATCAGGCTTGAACTTCCTGAGCTTCTGCTTTACCGGCGGATATGTCAGATCAATTGGCAGTTTATGGGCCATAATAGATGTACTTAGACCAGTCATGTCATCATATGACCAGGCGAATATGTCTTCATATTCTTTTAGAAATTCTGTGTGTTCCTTCTTTTCTGACGGTGATAACATTGATTTGTGTTTCCTTGACATTCTCTGCATCTCCCAGGTTAACAATTTTTGTCTCGTCCAGGTTGGACTTAGGTCTGTTTTCAAAGTTCTCAACTTCTTTGACGATCTCCTCTGGTATGTCATCTTCTTCTGAATCAATGTCCGTTTTTTGCATTGTTTCATTGCATGTCACAGTCGTTGGTTCATCAAGATAAGCAATAGTAATGTTGTGTAAGTAAAGTAATGAGAGAAAAATAATAATGAGTGTTGATTCATAAGAAAAATCGAAATGCTTTGTAAATTCCATAAAAATTTTGAACATTGAAGATCTTATTGCAGGAAATAAAAATGCGAAAAAGGAAATCGTCTAGTAAAAATAGAAACAATGCATGATGCTTGTTTTAGCCTTGCTACCCCGAGGATCGCCGGGCTTTGGTGGTCCTGATGGTCCAATTGTTGAGGTATTCCCCTCTACTCATAGCTTGTATGGAAGGATCTTCCCCCCTCCTCCTCGAAAACAACACAACAGTCCATGTCATTGTGTTCTAAGAACAAGTTCTTCACCGCAGCAAGTGCTTCCTCTTCGTCTGTCCCATAAATAATGCCAGCCTGTTAAAGTCTGCTCCAAAGGTGGTATTGGTTGTTCCAGCAGATAGTAAGGACTGTGCCATGGTGGCGACCAGTTGTTGAACTCCTCCCAGGTATATTCATATCCCAGACCGAAAGTAGTGCCATGTTTCTTGAGTTTTATGGGTTTAGCAATCACCTGGAGGTTCTTGTCGAGCCCCTTGCCAGGTTTGTACCCACTCCAATTCAATATACTCTCGATCTTGTTGTCCCACCCTTTATCCTTGTCTACAGCATTGACTCGCTCGATGTGGTGGGAGGTCTCTCCACCTAACTTTCTTCTTCCCCTATTGCCGGAACGGTCTGACGACTGTATATAAGATTGTTCCCGTCACCGTGAATGATCACTTCCTGGTGATTCCATTCAAATTTTATGGCCTGATGCAGTTTTAAAGCCACAGCCCCCGCAGAATGAATCCAAGGGCACCCTAACGGCAGGTTGTAGGATGCTGGCACATCTATCACTTAAAAGTCAACCTCGAACCAAATCGCTCCCATCTGCAGACACAGGCTAATCTCGTCGATGGTGGACCTCTGAGATCCGCCAAAAGCTTTAACATTGATTGCTCCTTCTTTTATCTCGGTCCTTTACCCAGCTTCTTGAGTGTTATCAGTGGTCATATATTAAGGCTGGAACCCCCATCGATCAGGATCCTAGTGATGTAGTCTTCGTATTGCACGGTGATATGCAAGGCTTTGTTATGACCCAACCCTTCAGACGGTAGCTCGTTCTCATAGAAGGTGATTTTATGACTTTCTAACACTTGTCCCACCATATTGGCCATTTCTCTGCCAGTGATGTTACTTGGCACGTATGCCTCAATCAGTACCTTTAATAGAGCATTTTTGTGTGCCTTGGAGTTCTGCAACAATGAGAGGATAGATATATGTGCTGGTGTTTTATTTAGCAGGTCAATGAACGAATAATCCTTGGCATGTATCTTTCTCCAAAGATCATCTGGCCCTATTTCAATGATGAGCGGCCAGTTGGAAGCTTGTTTACTAGACTCAGCTAAGTGTTCCGTGGTATAGACTCTTCCAGTCTTTGTCATACCCTGTGCTGTAATAGTCTCTTCGAACCTGACTTTGCCTTTCCTCCTAGCCTCGGATGTATAATCCTAAGGAATAGATTTTGTAAGGAATGACGACATGGTGGTCATCACCAATGGAATCGGTGCGGCTACCTTTACTTCAAATGGGACATGTTCCTTGGGTGGTAAAATTGTAACCTAAAATAGTGCCGGTGTTTTGGTTGCTGGCGCTGCCTCAAACTCAATAGGGATAGACACATCTACCTCAGTGACCTCAGATGGTTGAATCTGGACCATGATGGGGTGAGAGTAACTGTTGGCTTCTTTGGATCATCGCCTTCCGCGATCAACCCGATGGATCCCCTGAGATCCCAATCATCCTCTATATCAATCATGTGAACACCCCCACCTTTGTGGTCTGCTAAGGGGTTGTTGAGAACATTCGGAGCGGCTTCCTTTGCTACAATGACTTTGTTATCAATTAGGGACTGTATCTTGTCTTTTAAAGAGTGGAATTTGTTGATAGTGTGTCCCTTCATGCCAGAATAGTATGCACAAGATTTGTTTGGGTTAACCCACTGAGAAGGGTTGAGTCTCTCATATAACTGATCAATGGGTTTGGCAATAGTTGTGTATTGTTTTGGGAGCCTCCGATCAAAATTAGGTCGGGGCCTAGGAAAGTTTTGGCATGCAGAGGGTGATTGTTAATGAGATGGTTGGGCATTGTAGGCTTGGTAGACATATGTGGGTTGGGAATATCTGGGCGAGGTAGGCTGATATGTGGGAGGTGGAGGTGACTGGTAAGTTGGTGCTGGGGCTTGGTAGGAGGGTGCTTGGTAATTTAGGACTGACTGATATGTGAGTGGGAATATTGGGTAGGTTTGGTATTTGAGAGGGGACTTGGTCCTTTGTGCAACCATCACAGCCCTTACATCCTTCTTCTTAGACACACCACCAGACTGCAAGGCCTTATTTGTGGCTTGCAAGGCCTCAAAGTTTGTAACCATGCCATTTTTGATACCTTCTTCAATTTGTTCCCCCAGCTTAATGATGTCGGAAAACTTATGATTTTCAATCAACATTAGCCATTCATAATACTGTGGGTCCTGAGCCCAGATAAAGAATTTGTTCATTTGTTCCTCCTCTAAGGCAGGTTTGACCTTAGCAGCTTCCGACCTTCAGCGAGTAGCATACTCGCAAAACATTTTGGTAGGCTTCTTCTTCAGATTCTAAATGTAGAATACATCTGGTGCATTTTCTGTGTTAAATCTGAACCTGTCCATGAAGTCAAAGGCCAAACTTACCCAACTTGACCAATTTCTTAATATCCTGGCTGATGTACCAGATAGTGTATCTCCTTTCAGACTCCTCATGAATAGTTTCATGCGGATCCTTTCATCCTTTTCTACCCCGACCAGCTGGTCGCAGTATGTTCTCAGATGGACCCTTGGATCACCTGTACCATCAAACATCTCGAACTTGGGAGTTTTGTACCCCTCTAGCAATTCGACATCTGGTTGTATACAGAGATCTTCATAGTTCAACCCTTAGATACCTTTACTTCCTTCGAGGCCTTGGATTCGGCTAGTTAGTTTCTTAAGTTCTTCAATCAAGTTTCTGATGAGTAGATCTTTTTCATTGGACTCAGGGGTGCAAAATATAGGTTGGGTGGAGAGTGTCACGGTCTCCACGTAGATGGGGTTGTTGTGGTGGCCGGGTGTGTGGGTGTGGAAATGGTCATTTGTAGAGTTTTGTGGTTCTAGGATGAGTATTGGATGGTTGTTTAGAGTGTGGAAAGCATTGCATTGGGTCTTTGGTAGAATGGTGTGAGGAGCGAGATGATTCTGTTGCTTTGGGATATTTTGAGGTGGTGTAGGATTTTGAGTACTCAAAAAGGTAACATCTGGGGTGCTGAGGGAAAATGACAAGCTTGCTAGATTCTGAACCTGGTCGAGCTCTTCCTGGAATTTCAGCAATTTATGTTCAAGCTGGGAAATATTTTCCTTTTAGGAACCTGAGAACCATGACCATTAGTAGCCTCTACCCGTTCAATTGAATTCTCCTTTCTAACTTTGGACATGGCTATCTTAAAGGGTCATTATGTTAACAACATAATTGACCCAGCTAGGTTTACCATGATGCATGCACAGTTTAGACAGACTAAGGTTTCTATAGGGTTTTAGACTGGTACCCTTAAGCGGACAACTCAAGGGGGGAAGGTGCGGAACCTTCGACTACACCGTTGATCGACTGGTTTTACCGCAAATACACCTTTTCGAATTTAGGGGGTAATAATATAGGAAGAGCGCAACCACTCATTATAAGCGTTGCTATAGTATTTGTTTGGCATGAGTGGAATATGATGTTGAGCATGATTATGCAATAATTAAAAAGCATGTTGTCACGTATTTGAATGTTAAGAAAGCAGTAAATACATCAGTTTATAATTTGAAGCAGTAATAAAGAAAAGAAACGAAGAAGATAAGTCAGTTTTGCCTTGTAAAAGAAATTAAACGCTTAAAAGAATTTAAACAAGTAATTGAATATAAATGGAAAGCACAATTTCACAAGTACAATCTGAAATGGTAAAAGCCTAATGTCCCCAGCAGTGTCGCCATGCTGTCGTGCCCCCTTTTTTCCCTCCTTGCGTCGGGAGAATCGGGTTAATGACATTTTGGGTATAAGACAACTCGTTCCTTTTGGGAACTGGATTTTGTATTTGAAGAGTCGCCACCTAATGATTTATGGTGCATTAGGACACCTTCAAGGTTTATTTCTAAGTTTGCTTGATAACCAGAGATAGGGTAAGGGCCTGAAAGTATCCCAAGAGGAAGGAGTTAGGCACCCCTCAGGATCCACTAGTGTGGTTCCCGGCCAGATAGTTCTTTATGAATTTGGTGCAATTAGCATGTAAACAGATAAGGCTCGAATAAGAGGGGATTTTAATACATAAGTGTATGAAAGAGAAATCATTAAAAAAGGGTTGTTTTTTGACAAGAGGTTATATATTTTTTAAAGAAAAGAACAGGGGAGGGGTCCTAGGTTTATTTATAATATAGATCACATCAATGCAATACCCGGTAATCACTCTTCAAAATAGGGGCTACATGTGGTATTAGCGCACCGGTCATCATATCCATATCTACCCTTCCCACCCCGTTAAGGTACTAAAGCGCGGATTGGTCTCGCCCACTATTTCATGCTATTACCTGCCCCATTCTTATCAGTCCCCGAGACATTTATGACTACTATTCCTAAAGGGGTGGGATATTAGGGTGACTTTGAGGCTTCAAAGGTGAAAAAGTTAAGGCGACATACCAAACACATAGGACTGCACATTAAAGGGGAAAGCACATAAAACACTGAAGGCTCAGGTATACCTCCTCAAACCAAGCACATAGATAGCACGACTCAAACAACAATCAAGTTCTGAATTAAAGTATCAAAGCAGGGAAGTTTTAATTGTTGGGGCAAACTTGGTCTATTACATGACTCGGTTAGGAAGCCCAAATCAGGCATGCCTGCTGGTTGTAGCAATTATTAATTAACAGAGGCGAGTTCAGTTTTATTGTTGTTATTACCTAAGGCTTGCCTAAGTGTTTAGGTGAGATCCTAGGAACATGGTATCTATTACTGATTCAGAATAAAGCAGTAACAAACTTAAAAAATGAGCAGTTTGAGATCGTATAGGCATGCTTGCTAAATTGTATTAAATAAGAAGATTAGGTTACTGATTCAGAATAAAGCTGATTTTAATTTAAACTAGTTTCTACAGGTGATGATATCCACTATTTGCTGATTCTAATCCTATAGAAATGATATCTAGTATTGCTGATTTTAACCCCTATAGACATGATATCTAAATAGAATGATTTTAACCCCTATAAAAATGATATCTAAATATAATGATTTTAACATTATGAACATGATATCTGCTTACAGCCGTTTAGATCCTAAAGCATGATATTTAAGTGGTAAGAAACGTGTAGAACCTTTAAACAAGTCCTATAGGCAGGTTATCTAGATGTGAAGTTGAACATGTAGGATTTAAAGTAAGCCCTATAGACATGATGTCTAAATGCAAAGTTGAGTCATTCAGAACACAAGTCCTATAGGCATGTTTTCTACCCTTGAGCATGCATAATTACCCATCCCTTTTCCACCAGCCAACCCTGAGTGATTATTACAAATTATTTCAAACCAGAAATAATGAATTACATCAAAATATAAAACAAAAGACAACCAGAGGAAGCCGGATTCTTGGCTTCCTCCCTGAGTTATGGAATAAACCGCCTTAAGATGCCACTGTTTCAAAGCCTTTCTCAGATCTGGGTGTGTCAGAGTTCCCTAAGGGTCTCAAAGGACCCCGGGCAGTGCTTACACCCAGGTTCATAGAACCAAGTAGAGATAAGTGTGGTGTGGAAGGACCATCCCTTATGTGTCCAAGTTCAGAGGGAGCGCATGGGTCCCAAGGCAAGGCTCACATAAGAGGGGCAGAACTTAAGTCTAAGAATATGGTGGAAGTGCAGGAATAGAGTTTTAAAAACTGAGTGAATAATAGAGATGGGTAAAATGGTGATTGGAAAACAGTAGTAGTAAAACACAAAGTTAATAATTTCATACAAAGGGGGTCAGGGGTTGGGAATCCATTGCAAAGAGCATATGTACTTAGGCAGGGATCAGCTTTGGGCATGCACAGCAATAGAAGGTGTTGCCATGCCTACAAACCAATCAGAACACACAGCATCTAGAGGAGACATGGAGGTTATGATCCCAGGGGGATCAGGTTTGGGTCATGCACAACAATGTCCAATGTTGTCATGCCCCAAACCACCACAAATACCAAATACATTGGGGATGGGGGTTTAGGATTCATAAGGCATAATAAGTAATTGACATAATTCATAAGAAAGCATTCATTCGGAATAGAAAGGGAAGATTACAATATGCTTAATAATAGAACTTGATTAAATACAAACAGGAAGCAAGCAAGGTTGAAGGAAATAATAAAGAAACATTTTATTGTTGATGCTGAAAATTAGTTAGAACATACCAGTAAGGATGCAAATGCAAAGAAAAAGTAAGCAAGCTTCCCACATCCTAGCCTTGGCTTTTAGATGGCGAGGTAATGTAGCAATTCAAGTAGCAACACAGAAAAAAGAGACATTTTAGTAGAGTGTGTGTATGAACTCAAGTAATTTATTCCTTGTGTTCGTGTGTTTGAAAGAAGAGAAGGTGGGTATTTATAGTTTTGAAAGCATGTGATAAATAAGACAATAAGTAAAGTTCAATGCAAATATGGAAACAATCAATAGTCAGAATCAATCAACCAAGTGATTCCCCTTTAATTGAGGAATCACTTGTTTAACGGGGCTAAAAGGTTCAAAAGAAGGAAAGAAAATCAGTTTGGAGGTAGACTGATTATTACCATAAAAGGAAGTAGTAAAAAATTAAGTAAGCAATCGAGTCCAAGTACAGAGATGCACTTGTTTTGGGGAAAAGATTATCAATTACTTTAACAGGCGAGTGAAAATTAGAGTTCACAAAAAGAGAAGTTTTGAAATCAGTCCCAAGATTGAGAATCAATCAAAGAAGGAACCTCAGCATATAAATAGAGTGCACAAACAATAGACATGCGAGGCCAAACTATTGGCAAAAGAAACAACATGCAACAGTAGCACAAAGTCAGTAGATAGCAAACATTCACAAGATAGTCAAGTATGTTAAGTTTAATTGAATCAGTAGTCAAGAAAAAATAGAGTATCAGAAGCATGCAAAGGGTCTCTCAGTAACAGATGAGAAAACCCTTCTGAAAGGCATAGCCGAGTTTCAAAGATTGTAGGAACCCAGAATCAGAGGAATCACATAAAGAAAAGCGATGCTGAAACAAAAGGAACTTCAAATCAAGTCAGGTATTCAAATGAGCAGTTTCAAACCCAAAGGCGTAGGTTTTCGTTAACAATATTCAAGCTTAAAAGATGATAAACAAATAAATCGAATAAATACTAACATACAGTTTCAGAAACTTGAACGGACCCAAAGAAATTAGTGTTTTCAACATCAATCGAGTTTAAATATGATAAACAAATAAATCAGACAAATACTTAGCAAATAGTCTCAGAAACTCGAATGAACCCAAAAGAAATTAGGGTTTTCAACATCTATCGAGTTTTAGATGATAAATAGATAAATCAAACAGATACTAGCAAATAGTCTCAGAAACTCGAATGAACCCAAAGTAACTAGGGTTTTCAATATGCTAACTCAGATAGGAGAATAACATGAACAAACATAGTAGAATCACAAACACATTAAAATCATAGCAAAGATTTTACGAAGATGAACTTGCAAGAAAAACCTAATCGGAAAAAGACAAAGAGTCTTTTTGAAAGCAAAATTAAAGAAGCTTTGAGAAAGTGTTTAAAAACTCACGACAAGCATGGATATAAGGTAGATCTAAAAGAAATCTAAAAGGTTCTAGAGATTAGGGTTTTAGAAGAACCCAAAAACAACGAAAATGTCCTGAAAGATACCTATCTAACCAGGAGAATTAAAGGTCTGACTCGAGTGGCCATGGATGGCCGGAGAAAGGTCAGAGATGACCGGAGAAAATTCATCGAGCAAAGACTAGACCAAGCCCCCTCAGAGTCTGGTCATGAGACCACAGAACCAAACACGTAGAAGCCATGGAAGGCTGATACAGGTCTTAGATGACCTTGGAAAGCCATGGATTAGGGTGAGTTAGGGTGGCGGCGGCTAGGGTTTGGGGTGTTGCCGAGAGAATTTGAGAGAGGAGGGATTCAGAGGCGGCATATGGTAAAACGAATGAAAGGGTTTGGGGGTAGTCTGGAATTAATTATGGCAAGAGTGATTGTTGGCCATTGATCTGAATGATTAACAACCTAGATTAAAACGGGCAAGTAGGGCGAGTTTTGAAGGTGCGTTTGGGTCGGATAAAATTGTAATTTAGGGTATAATCGAAATGAAATGGGGCTAACATTTAAATAGCCAATTTCTCTTATTTGATTTTAAACAAATAATAAAATAATTTAAAATAAATTAAAGGTACTAAAATGATTTATAGTACATAATTAACTATCTAAAAATACCAGACCTAATTTTATGAATATAAAACACAATTAAATCTAAAAAGGGGCTAGCATTGTAATTATATGCACTTTAGCTTAAAAATACTAACTAAATTTGTAAAAAATATGCAAAAATTACCTTAGCTATATCTTAGTATAAATATAAAATTTCAACAAATAACTTACCATTGTAATAATTTAAGAAATAATTATTAGATTTTTTATGGATAAAATAGGGGAATACATTGATTTAAAAATCTTTTAAAATTAAGGTAAAATAAGGAAACACTTGGATGTGCTTATATATGCATACATATGCTATTTTGAGGGCACTTTGCATATAAAATATATACAGGAAAAAATTGGGTATCAACATGACCACCCTATTAACATGCTCCGGGCAGTTTGCGTAAAACACTCTTACCATCAGTACATTCGCCTCATCTGGTTCATCAAAGAGACACCTCCTCAACTCGTTCAAGATACTGGGGCATTCCGCTTGCAAGGCCTACCGGTCAATGTGAACTTCAGGTAATAGTTTTGTGGATGCCTTGGCGTTAAACCTGTCCTGAGCTGCCTTGGAGACAAACCTAGTGTGGTCAAACTGTTTCGCACTAGCTTGACCCCGAGCTCTAGAAGAACTGCTAGGTCCACTAACGGAGGACCCTGTGGTATTGTACCTGCCAAAAACAGAGGTTCCTATTAGTGAGGGTTTAAGTTGTGTGAACCCTGGATGGTTACTCAGACTTCACCACCACCATGGTCACATTAGCCATTACAACTCCATAGGGGCAATTTCACAAACAGCTTGTGAGCATGGTTTCTAATCTAACACACCTAGCCCTATGGAAGCATAAATTCTTCCCCCAAATCAACCATTCTCACTTCACCATTCCACCCCACCACAATGAACTTTACACAACAGAACCACACTATTATCTACAACATTTTTCACAGAACCCATAAAAAAGCAAATAATAAAACCAAAACAAAATTTAATTATAAATACTACACACTTCCAACATGAAAATTGAAAAATAAATAAACACAAGAAGGGAGAGGAGAAGCTTGACATACCTGCGTTTGTAGAAATTAAGATTGATGGAAGATGCAATCTTGTAGGGGGTGTGTGTGTGTGAAGAAAGGGTTATGTCTTGAAGAGAAGAAGAAGAAGAAAGAGAGAGAGATAATGGGTTAGGGTTTGTAGAGAGACGAAATAATGGGGAAAGTGAGAGTGGGCGTGTGAAATTGGGTGTTTAAGAGGAGAGGGAAAGAAAAAAAATATTTAAAAAATCTGTTTTTAAAAAAAATGACTTACCTAGGAGACAGTGTTTTCGCAAATCACAGGCGGTCCACGGTGAGTTGAATGGGCGAAATAGAATGTTCTAGCTTCATCGCGGTTGTGCCGCGGTCCCACCGTGATCGCAGTGAATCAAGTGTTCCTAAGATATAATACTTGTCATATACCACGGTCATATACATCTGGTACAACATCAAACAAAAGAAAAGAAAAAAAATAACAACAATCATGGGTTCCCTCCCACGCAACGCCTGATTTAACGTCGCGACACGACTCTGATGAGAGCATTTAAGGCTCGCTCGACCTCTGAGGAACACTTCCTTGGGTTCATCCATGCCCACATATAGTTTCAATCTTTTCCCATTGACTCTAAATATATGAGAATCTTTCTCTGAGGCAATCTCTACAGCACCTGAAGGGAGTACTTCGACCACTCGAAATGGTCCAGACCATCGTGACCTGAGTTTACCCGGAAATAGCCTTAATCTTGAGTTATAAAGCAACATCATATCTCTGGGCTTGAAATTTCTCTCAACAATGTTGTTATTCATGCAACCTCTTCATTCTCTCCTTGTACAACCTCGTGCTCTCGAAAGCAAGAAATCGAAACTCGTCTAGCTCATACAATTCTGTGACTCTATTTGTTCCCGCAGCCTTAATGTCCAGAATTAGCTATTTCATTGCCCACCAAGCTCTATGTTCTAGTTCCACTGGCATGTGACAGGCCTTCTCGAACACCAACTTATATGGTGACATACCAATTGGTGTTATAAAAGCAGTTCTATAGACCCAGAGTGCATCATCTAGCTTTTTTGCCCATCAGTTCTTGTGGCGTTCACAATCTTGGTCAGTACACTCTTTATCTCTCTATTCGACACTTCGACATGTCCACTGGTCTGAGGATGATACGGGGTTGCACCTTGTGGTGCACATCATACTTTGCTAGCAATTTCTCGAAGTCTCGATTGCATAAGTGAGTGCCTCCGTCACTGATAATAGCTCTTGGGGTCCCGAAATGGGTGAATATATTCTTCTTCAAAAACCCCACCACCACTCTTGCATCATTGGTGGGAAGTGCTGTATCTTTCACCCATTTGGACACGTAATCTACAGCAACAAGTATGTACTTATTGTAAAAGGAGCTGATGAAGGGGCCTATGAAGTCTATCCCCCAGACATCGAACACTTCAACCTTTTGAATTGGGTTCATGGGCATCGCATGGCGATGAGAAATGTTCCCCGTTTGCTGACATTCATCACAACCCTTCACCCATTGATGTGTGTCCTTAAACACCGTTGGCCAGTAGAGCCCAGCTTCTAGCACTTTTGCTGCCGTCCTGACTCCTCTAAAATGTTTACCATATGCCGATGCATGACATGCCTACAAAACAGAAGATTGTTCTATCTCGGGGACACACCTCCGGATCATATTATCAACACATATTCTATACAGATAAGTTTCATCCCAGTAATACATGTGGCAGTCACGATAAAACATTTTCTTCTGCATAGAGAAAAGGTCATAGGGAACTATACCGCTTGCTAGGTAATTTGCAAAGTCTGCATACCATGGAACTTCCTCAAGGCTTGTAGCGAGTAGTTTCTTATCTAGAAAGGTTTCCAGAATATCCTCAACCTAAACTGAGTTTGCAGCTCCTTCAAGTCGTGATAGATGATCAGCGACTTTATTTTTTGTGCCCTTACGGTCACTAATCTCAAGGTCGAACTCTTGCAGTAATAGCACCTAACGAATTAGGCGCAGTTTGAACTCCTTATTCTCAATCAAATACCTGCGATCTACATGATTAGTATATATAATTACCTTAGATCCAATTAGGTATGATCTGAACTTGTCGAATGCAAACACCACAGCCAGCATCTCCTTTTCAGTCACAGTGTAGTTCAGTTAGTCTCAACTCAACGTTCTACTAGCATAGTAAATTAGGTGCATTATCTTGTCTTTTCGCTGTCCCAGGACTACCCCCACTGCATAGTCACTGGCATCACACATGAGTTCGAATGGTTGTTCCCAGTCGAGGGCAACAATGATGGGTGTTTTGACTAGCCTCTTTTTCAACTCCTCGAATGCTACCCTGCAATCATCAGAAAACAAGAAAGGGTGATCTTTTTCTAATAACTTACAGAGAGGGTTGGCAATTTTTGAGAAGTCTTTTATGCATCTCCGATAGAAACTGGCATGCTCGAGGAAGCTCCTGATTGCCTTGACTGATGTGGGGGGTGGAAGATTTGTTATCACATCAACTTTAGCACGATCCACCTCAATTCCCTTGCTAGATACCCAGTGTCCCAAGACTATGCCCTCTTGTACCATGAAATGGCACTTTTCCCAATTAAGTACCTGGTTAGTCTCAATACATCTTTTGAACACTCGGGTCAGATTTATAAGGCACTCGTCAAAAGAGTTTCCCACCACTAAGAAATCATCCATGAACACCTCCATTATGTCTTCGATCATGTTAGTGAATATGGCTATCATGCACCTTTAGAATGTGGCGGGTGCATTGCATAGGCCAAAGGGCATCCTCCGAAAAGCATAAATGCCATATGGGCATGTGAAGGAGGTCTTCTCTCTGTCCTCTGGTGCAATGGAGATTTGATAGTACCCTGAGTATCCATCCAGAAAATAGAAGTGGGACCCTGCCAATCTGTCAAGCATCTTATCAATAAAGGGAAGTGGGAAGTGGGAAGTGGTCTTTTCGAGTGGCCAGATTTAATTTCATGTAGTCCATACAAATTCTCCAGCCTGTGACGGTTTTTGTAAAGATCATCTCATTGTTATCATTTTTTACCACTGTCATACCACCCTTCTTAGGAACACATTGCACCAGGCTAACCTAGTTGCTGTCAGAGATGGGGAAAATGATTCCTGCATCCAACCACTTAATCATCTCTTTATTCACCACTTCCTTCATGTTGGGGTTCAACCTTATTTGGTGCTCCCCGAAAGGTTTGTGCCCCTCCTCCAGCAGAATGTTATGCATACAATATGTCGGGTTGATGCCTTTAATGTCTGCCGTGGTCCACCCAATGGCAGTCTTGCACTCCTTGGGTACCTGCAAAAGCATTTGTGCCTGCACATCTAATAAAATAGATGAGATAATAACAGGTAATGTGGAGTTGGGTTCTAGGAACTCATACCTGAGATAAGCGGGTAGTGGCTTCAACTCCAGCTTTGGTGGTTCTTCTATGGATGGCTTGGCTGGAGGAGTTTCTCTATTTCCTAAGTGCAGGGGCTCGAATTCGAGTGTTCTATCCCAAAAACCTCTGCCCTCTAAAGCCAGCACCCATTCTGCCAATTTTTCCCTATTCACCCCATCCAAATTTACAAGACATGTAGCAAGAGGATCCTCAATAGTCAACGTCTCATCAGCTGCTTCTACGATTATATCCACTGCATCAATAAGAGTGTAATTGGCGAATTCACTTGGTCGCCTCATAGATTTCTGCATATTGAATGTTATATCCTCATCGTTCAACCTCATCTTGAGCTCCCCAGTTTCACAATCAATGAGAGCTCTCCCTGTGGCCAAGAACGGCCTTCCCAAAATTATGGGAATCTCTTGATCGACCTTGCAATCCAGAATCAAAAAATCTGCAGCAAACACAAATTTCCCTACCTGTATCAACACATCATCCAAGATACCAGATGGTCTTTTCATAGTTCTGTCAGCCAGCTGCAATAACATAGATGTGGGTCTAGCTCTTCCAATCCCCAACCTTTTATAAATTACCAGGGGCATAAGATTTATGCTAGCCCCCAAATCACAAAGTGCCTTGGCAAAAGCAAAGTTATCGATGGTGCAGGGAATTGTGAAACTTCCTAGATCAGACAACTTCTCAGCAACTGGTCTAGTCACCACAGCATTGCAGGTCTGAGTTAGAGTCACTGTGGCCAAGTCTTGGAAATCAAATTTTTGGGACATCAAGTCCTTCATCATTTTTGCATAACCGGGCATCTCCTTCAAATCATCAATCAATGGAATGTTTACCTAGATTTGATTCAGCATATCCAAGAATTTCTTGTATTGTTCCTCTTTCTGGTATTTGGCTAGCCACTGTGGGAATGGTTCTGGAGGTCTCTTCTTCCCAATGATTTGGTTTTTCTTTTTGTCAGACACCACCTCAATTATCGGTTCCTGGGCTATCTCAGCTTCTTTCTCAGCCTTCATCTGTGTGTTTGTTTCTTCTTGTGCAGGCTGTATTATCACCTCTATCAATTTCGTTGAATCATCTAGCTCAATGGGCACTGGTACGAGTGTCTCAGCATGTCTTCTTTCTCGAGCCCTCTCTTGCTCCAAGTCTAAGTCTTTGCCATTACATAGACTTACTACCATCATCTACTTCGGGCCTTAATCATTTGGATTTACCTGCGTGTCTGCAGGCAATGTCCAGTGAGGATGATTATTCAAAGACATCAAAATTTGGCCCATCTGCACTTCAATATTCTTTATAGATGACTCATGTGCATCTACCCTTTCACTCATTTTTGCATTTGACCCAATAACCTGTTGCATCATTGCCTCGAGTCTAGCAAACCCATCTTCCTGTCTCCCACTATGTTGTTGCTGAGGAGGATGAAAACCCTACTGCTAATTTTGATTGTTGTATCCCTGTGGACTTTGGTAAGGCGCCATATTATTATGAGGTCTCATACCTCTCATATTTCCATTGTTGAGTTGTGGTTGGACTGGCCTGTATGGCTGATTCTGTTGGCCCCAATTCTAACCACCCAATCTCTGGCCCCTATAATTGGACACATAATTCATGTCCTCATAGTAATGATGATAATCACTTTATGCATTCCATTGGTCACCAATTGGCTGACTAATGCAAGATGTGCATAAGCCCCCATTGGTAGTATCTGCAATGTGTACCTGCTGCTTCTGCCCTCACTCTTCCACCTTTTTGGTGAGTATACTCATCTGTGTCATTAATGTGGCCATATTTTTAGCAAGAGTATTGGATGGATCTAAAGGCACCGAGTGAACTATTAGAGTGATAGGTGCATTTGTGGTTATCTACCCCGAATTCTGTGCCATCTTGTCAAGCAGGCTCTGACTTTCTCTCTATATTTTGCTCAAAAATGCTCCACCAGTTGAAGCATCAACATTAGCCTTGACACCATCTGTCAGGCCCATGTAAAATCACTGCTCCAACATCTGCTCCAGAATACCATGGTATGGACATATAACCAATATTCCTTTGAATCATTCCCATATTTATTGCAATGTTTCCATTGATTTCTATTTGAAGCTCAAAATTCCATCAATTTGCTGAGCAGTCTTGTTGGGTGGATGAAACTTATTCACAAATTGCTTGACTAACTCCTCCCAAGTTGTGATGTAGTTAATGGCGAGTGAGTTTAGCCAAGTCTGGGCAGCTCCTATCACTGAGAATGGAAACAACAACAGCTTTATTGCTTCCTGAGTTACGTTGGGCTGCCTTTGAGTTTTGCAGATCAACGGGAAATTCTTCAAGTATTGTTGAGGATCTTCAATGTATGACCCCGAAAATAGTCCCTTCTTTTGCAACAAGTGCAGCATGTTGTTCGTGAAATGAAAAGACTAGGCCTATATCTACGAGACTAATATCATTGTGGCCAAATTCTTTGATGTGGGTTGTACCCAGTCATATAGAGCAGCCTCTAGCACAAGAGGTGCCACCACTGGCGCTACTGGCGCTACTGGGTATACCACATTATCCCCATGTCTGGCTCGAGTTGTTCAGTTGATTGTTGTTGTTTGTTTTCCGGTTGGCCCGATTCAAGTCTTTGAAAACTTTCTCGAGATTTGATAATGCTTCAAATATTTCACTAGTTCTCGATGAAGTTCTAGGCATGAAACTGTACAACCAAGTCAACAAACATTAAAATTTCAATATATAGATTGAAAATAAAGAAAAATGACTACACTAAGAATTTTTGTGTTTCTTTCAACTGTAATTGATAACACCGTTAATTCCCCGGCAACGACGCTAAAATTTGATTACGCCCAACTATGTCTTACAAAAAAGGACAAAGCGGTCGCTGCAAATATAATCCTAGTATTTAGCCCAGAGTCGAATCCACATGGAAGTAACCTATCAATTACTAGTGTTAGGCTCACTAAATTCTGCGTAATCAACTTCCCAGATATTTTGAATAACAATTGGTGATGTTTTTACTAACTATAGCTGAATAACGTTAAGTAAACCAAAAGCTAACTATGATTGAATTGCAAAAAATTAAGAGAAGGATCTACGGTTGTGATTTCCCCTATTGATGGAATCCCTTCCTGTTATGTTTCATACAGATTTGCATAATCATCTCCATCGGTCATGAGCACTCTTACTACCGTAAATCTCTCCCGAGTAATTATGACCATTTACTAGACACACTATCCCGAGTTATGCTAGCTGGCTTTTATTACAGCTCACTTTAGATCACACCTAAGGCTTTGTTATCCTTAATCCTGCCTTTAAACCCTCGGCTATTGATTCCTTATATACTTTGGGAGTGGTGTTGTTCAACAATTACCTAAATATGCACTCTCTCCCGAGTAATACATACTAAATAGGCACAGCTAATTGAGGATCCTATCAATTAACTACAACAAGAACGTAGTTGAACAAATAGAGATTCAACTGGGAAAACTATATTAACATAACACAAAGTTCATCCTTCAACAGGTTCCATCAAAACCGTAGATTAAATAATTAGCTACTCATAGCAACACAACATAAAACTATAAAAGTATTCATAATGTGCAAATAAAGATAACAATAAGAAGATTGAAACACTCTAACGGTTGATTGCTCTTCTCACACTTGTTCTTGCCTCCAATTCAGTCTAAAAACAAGCTTAACATTCGCTTGGGTGAGTTTGTTGAGTTTATAAAGGGTTAGGATAAGTTTCCCCTGATTTACACTTTAATCCCAAAATTTCTAGGCGATTACACAGTCAACCGCGGCCGCGGCAGAACGCGGCGCGACCGTGGTGAATCGCAACTATTCTGCCTCAATCGTTTGGCCTACCGCATTCCAGCCGTGGTCGCGATGGCCTCTTGTCCGGTCCTCCTTTGCCTCTTTCTTGCTTATTTTTGTTTGGGTTCTTCTTAATTGGCCTTATATCCATATTATTGACTCCAAAACACTCCATAGTCTCTTCTTAACTTGGATTAGTTCCTGCAAAGCAAAAGAACATCAATTAGAGTATTTTTTTATCATTTAACCTTTAAAGCAACAATAAAGTATGGTACATTTAGAGTTTAAATAGCATCTATATAGCCTACTATAATCATCTCACGAGGAATATTTCTATAATTCTTATGTGCGACAAAGCAAAATTGAATATCAATAGTCATTCAACCAGGAGAGTGTCGTAGTACCACTGGAGTATCCATAAATCAAAACACATTGCCCCTTCTGAAATGTACACTATAATTAAACCATACCAAATGGTAATATCATTTGCCTAGTCATCTAAAACAGTCCATGATACCTAAGAATTTTTATGACCTTCCTTCAAAACTGAACTGACCTTGCTCATGCAAATCTCAATCCCACATAACACATCGCATACACCATGCCATTATATGAAAAATATGATAACTTCATAATCCACTCCAAATCACAAGCAAATACATACTTAATTAGCCAAGGACCTTATATTTGATTTCATCCAGGTATACACCACATGCTCCTCACGCTAGCAGGAAATATCCACCTCGAACCATGATAGAAATCATCGAGAACTATTTGAAGCCCAATCCCACACAATCGAACCATCATAATAGAATCTCTATAACTCAACCAAGCTATGCAGGCTACCAAAACCTAATAGTACTGCCACAAAACACCTGTAGAAACTCACTACCTTATAAGTACCCAAAGAACTGATCTTATCCATTACGGTGCTGATCCAACCTACTACCAATCTATCATATTTCTTCGATTTCCTTTTGAATTACCTTCAAATTGATGCCTCTCCCCACTATAATACCATAATCCTCACAAAGACTCACCAAACGAGACCCTAACATAAAACCACACCGCCCTAAGGCTCATAAGTAGTTGAATGCTCTCTTAAGCACCTCAAAAGTACCACAACCGAGATACCCACTCTGAAAAGGCCTTCTATGAATTTCAAGCTAGTTCTTTACCTAACCGACATTGAAATGTAGAATCCATAAAGATATAGAAATATCGAGAATCCCGACACCATCTAATGTAGCCCTCCAATTCTAGCCATATACAAACCTGCAAAAATTCTCAATTGCCACATATAAATTTTGAATTCATTACAACCATTCTCGAGAGTCATCCACTTTAATCGAATCTCAATAGCACCGCCCAAATATACTGTAACGACCCGATCGATCATTTTGAGCTTTTGCACTTTGCTCGCCAGTTCTCGGGCATGACTTGCCCTGTGTGATGTATTATGACTTATGTAAATCATTGGTTTTGGTTTTCAGGGTAATCAGAATGAATCTGGAAGAATAATTCTCAGTTTGAAGTTTAAAATTTGAAAGGTTTGACCAACTTTTGACTTGTTTGTATATGATCTCGGATTGGAATGTTTATGATTTTTTAGATCCGTTAGGTTATTTTGGACTTAGGAGCGTGATCGAAATGCATTTTAGAGGTACATGGAAGGTTTAGGCTTGAATTGGCAAAATTGAGATTTTGGCGTTTTACGGTTCATATGTGAGATTTTGATATAGGGATCAGAATGGAATTCCAGAAGTTGTAGTAGCTCCATTGTGTCATTTTTGATATGTGTGCAAAATTTGAGGTTATTCGGACGAGGTTTGATAGACTTTTTGATCGAAAGCGTAATTTGGAACTTATTGAAATTCTCAGGCTTGAATCCGATGTGATTTTGGTGTTTATTGTTGTTTTGAGCATTTTGAAGGTTGGAACAAGTTTGAACGAGGTTTTGGGATGTGTTGGCATGTTTGGTTGAGGTCCTGAGGGCCTCGGGTGAGTTTTGGGTGGTTAAACGGGTCATATCCTTGTTTTGAAAGTTGCAGATTTTTTGTTGTTTTTGTTGCAGACTTTTGACCTTCGCGTTCGCGAAGGGATGCGTGATAAGGTTGAGAATTTGTCCTTTGCATGCGTGATGTTGGTCCTGCGTACATGAAGGTTGAGGTCCTGAGTGCTTCATGAACGCGATGAGGTTCCCGCGTTCGCATAGAGTAAATGGAGCAATTGGGGTCCTAGCCCTTTTGTGCTTCGCGTTCGCGATTAAGGGGTCGCGTTCGTGATGGTATGGGAAGCGGAAGCTTCACGTTCACGAAAGGTTATCGCATTCGCATAGAAGGATATTTTGTTCTATAAAGCAGTGTGCTTCGCGAACGCGAGGGACATGTCGCATTCGCGATGAAGGAAAATCTCGGCATACAGTATATATTTTAAAATGGAGGGTTTAAATCCAATATCATAAAAACCATTGGAGAGCTCGGGAGAAGGTAAAATTTGAGGAGATTTTCAGTGGAGCTATTGGGGTAAGTAATCCTCACACATATTCGGTTTAATTCCATGATTTAGTCTTGAATTTCATCATTTAATTTGAGAAATTAGAGTGGAAATTGGGGAAGAATGGAAGAAAAAGTTGAGAATTCTTTTGAGGATTTGAATGGGAATTTGATGTCGGATTTTGATGTTCTTGGTATGTATGAACTCGTGAGAGTGTGAGGATTCTATTGATATGATTTTTATCGAATTATGAGATGTGGGCCCGGGGGTCGAGTTTGAACAATTTCGGGATTTTTGATGTATATTGATTATTTTCGCTTGGGCTTCGTTCCCTTAGCCTATTTTGACATCCTCGTTCTGATTTTGGATAGATTCGACGCGAGTGGAGGCCTATTTGAGGGGCAAAGGCATCACGAGCTAGAGATTTGACTGGTTCGAGGTGAGTAATGATTATAAATGATGTGCTGAGGGTATGAAACTCCGGGTTGCACATCGTTGTGCTATATTGAGGTGACGCACACACGAGATGACGAGCATGGGGTCGTGCACTATTGGGGATTGTGACGTAGTCCATCCCAAATGATTGTTTTACTTTGTATTTGTTTGAAAACTAATTGCTATCATCATGTTTTAGGTTGAATTCCATATTTGTGCCTCGTGCCAACTATGTGAACCCTTTGGGGATTTTTATTGATATATCCTCACTGATTTGACTTTAAACTTGTACTCAGTCATGCTATATTCTACTATTTTCAAAACTCAGCCATGTTTACTCTACCTTAACACTTGCAATGATATTTTGGGTTGATCATCATATTTTACTATTGCCCGAGTGGCTTATATGATTTTTGACTGAGTAAGGCCGAGGGCATGTGTTGTGAGGATAAATTTTGGGTTGGGCTGTACGCCGCAGTGATGATACACTTATTTGATTATGAGGTTGAGGTCCTGAGATATATATGCCACGAGGTGGCTTGATTGATATGATGTCGAGAGCCTAGTGATGATGCCACGAGATGGCCTGATATTTTGCTTGGGCCGTAAGGGGCCCCTCCAGGAGTTTGCATACCCCCAGTGAGCACGAGTACCCTTTGTAATGTGACATATAGCCCGAAGGGTTGGTATTGTTTGATGTGATTGCCCGAGGGGATGGTATTTTACTATGTGATTGCCCGAGGGGGTGGTATAGTTCTGAGATATTGCCCGAGAGGCGGAATTATTGACATTGTGCCCGAGGGGCGAACCTTATATGCTTATCTTTCTTACTTGTCTATCATTTACCTATTTAAGTGTGTATTTGTGCCCGAGGGGTGGATTTTCTATGCCGATCTGCACTAATTGCCTTGCATTCATTTGCGTAACTGTTGAAAAAGTCATTTTTAAATAAGTTTAAACTGAGCAAAGATGTTTTAAGAGTTTTCACAGCTCCATTGTTGTCTTATTGGTTTGTACTACTTCTATACAACATGTTGATGCACTTTTCATGAGTTTTTTTCCCTCAGTCTTTAGTTATGATTATTATTCACTGAGTCGGAGTACTCACTTTACTCCTTGCACCTTGTGTGCAGATTCAGATGTTTTTGAACCCGGTAGCGGGTATTGGTTGATCGGAGGCAGAGTCATAGGAGTTTAGCAAGGTAGCTGCCGGTGTTCGCAGCACTGCTTTTCTCCCTCTTTATTCCATTAGTATGTATTTCGTACACTTCAGACTTTGTCAGTTATATTTAGACCCTAGTAGATGCTCGTGACTTGTGACACCCCGATGTCAGACTGTATTCATTTCCGCACTTGTTTTATTTTGCTAAATCTGTACTTATTGGTGGTTTATCCTTGTAAATGACTTAAATTGACCTATTAAACTGTTAAAACTAAATTTGGGAATTATATCAGCTGGCCTTGTCTTCGCGAGAGGAGCCATCATGACCGGGTCTGGTTTGGGGTCGTGACAAGTTGGTATTAGAGCCTAGGTTACATAGGTCTCGCGAGTCATGAGCAGGTTTAGTATAGTCTCGCGGATCAGTACAGGTACGTCTGTATTTATCCTCGAGAGGTTGCAGAACCTTTAGGAAACTTCACATTCTTGAATCCTCATCATGCGTCGTTGATTCAGCTTGAAATGTAACTCTTTGAATTCCTTCCACGTGTTCGTATGCACGCATGAGCGCTCAGTATCAGATGTGCATCGATGTTTTGTGATTGCCTGATTGAGTGGCAAAAGGTGATCTCTGTGTGTTGATGTTGGGCCAGTCTGGAGGACTTAAGGCTGGATTTTTGCCTATAGCTTGAGAATCGAGGTGCTGATTGTGTGAGTACGTGTCTTTTTGAACTTGCATGTTCAGTAGTGTCCCTATTAGCAGAAGTGGTGGCTGAATGGACAAGTGATGAGTATGTTATTGTTTGCAAGATGTATTCATATAATTTAGAAACAATGAGAAGGGTCTGCTAGAGGATAGAAGAATTATTAGGTGCTTGATCACCATCTTGATTTGAGGTATAGCCCCGAGTTATGGGTGTGTGATGAATCCTTTCATGTTTTTCTAGTTGTGAGTGAAGTACATTTCATGTTGTGGTATGTGTTCAGACTCAGGAAGACTAATTGACTGTGTAATGTTTGTGATGGTAGAAGGTATACAGAAATATTAGTTGGAGGCAAAGTAGGTGGATTATCTCCTGTGGAGCGTTCTAGGGTTGTGTGATCCTTATGTTGTCGGTTAAAAGATCCCATTTAAAAGTGAAAAATATGTGTTGAAATTTAAATTTGGGTTGCTTAAGAGAGTGGGCTTAATTGTTGCGAGAGTGAATGCGAGATTTGCAGAAGATATAAAGTACCAGATGGTCTGTGTTCCACGAGCTTATGAAGGATTGAGTTAATCTCACTATTGAAATTTAAATTTGGGTTGCTTAAGAGAGTGGGCTTAATTGTTACGAGAGTGAATGCGAGATTTGCAGAAGATATAAAGTACCAGATGGTCTGTGTTCCACGAGCTTATGAAGGATTGAGCTAATCTCACTATGGTATTATGGAAGCAATAAAGTATATGCGTTATGAGTTATTGTGTGTGTTTTGATCTATGGCTTCGAGCCAAGTGGGGGAGTTTGCTATTGATTGGTTGATTGATCGAGTAAAGGAAAACTTTCGACTAAGGTAAGGTTACATCATGCTTCATAGGTGTTTGAGAATCACGGAATGTCTTGAGTGGTTGTTGATAAAGAATTCTCAATGCATAGAAAAAAAAGTGGCTTGGTTGCATCAAGGTAAGGTTATATGCTGCAGTGTCAGAAGTGCTAATGAGGCGCAGGTTGTCGGTTCTTTTGACCGGGTAATTGCGGTTCGAGTAGAGTGAATGACTCTTGGGAATTGTTCTAATGAGCTCAAGATTTTACATGTAATAATTTGAGGTCTTCAAGTTTATGATTTGGCTAGAAACTGAGGTTTGCGTTGGGGCGCGTCAAGACTTGTGTCATTTCTATATCGATTACGGGATTCTATACAGCAGTATCAGGAAGGTAATGTCTTCAAATTCGTAGGAAGTCTTTTCAGGGTAGGTATTTTGAATGTGGCGCTTTTGGAAACATTTAAAAGAGTATTCAGCGGGTTGTGAGTCTTAGACCGTGTGGTATTATGCTTGGGTCTTGTGTGGTGAGTCTGGGTTTCAACAGGTGTTTTGCATCAATGCTCTTAGGTTTTAGTAGCATGCGTAGCTTGGTGGAGTTAGAAGGATTCAGTCATGTCAGGTTTGGTTTTGTGCAAAAGGGTGACGAAGAGTTATTGATGATTTCTCCTGCGGTTTGAGATGTGTATTTTTTTGCGAGAGTAAGAAACATGGAACGTGTAGTGATTTTCTTCTGAAAGGGATCAATGGAAAGTTCTTGGTTGGTTGAGTACATAGTTGCTTATGGCTCGGAAGGAATATGAAGTTCCCATGTTATCCTAGGACGGTATGGTATATGCGGTATATTATGGAGGATTGAAATTGCGTACATAAGGTTACAGTTCAGTATGGTATATGCGGTATATTGTGGAGGATTGAAATTGCGTACATAAGGTTACAGTTCACTTCTGAAAGGAAAGTCATAAAACTCTTAGGCAGTGGGCAGCTTCGGATAATTAGAGAAATGAGCTTCAGATAATTAGGAAAATGATATTATTAATTGGTGTGGCTTGACGAGGGTATACATTTCAGAAAAAGGCAATGTGATCAAGTTGATGGTACTTCGGTAGTATTGCGGCACTCTTTTGTCAGGTTAGCTGCTGATATTCGAGTTGTTTGGTGGCACGGAAGAATTTTAGAGTATCTCTCATGGAATGACTGGGTATTAGAGGTGTGGTATGTATTCGGACGACGGAATTGGGATCGGATATGGTGATCTGTGTGCTATATGGATTTGGAGATGGAAAGTTCTTATAAACAGGTAAGGCTGTATGGTGGGCTGGCCGGGACCGGGACCGGACCAGGCCCGCGGTCTAAACGGTCTAAACGGGCCTGGCGGGCCGGTCCTAGCGGTCCTGGGCCCAGTGGTCCTAAAAGCCCGCGACGGTCCGGGCACAACCACGAAGCCCACGAAGCCCGGGACCGCTAAGCCCGGGACCGGCTGGCGGGCCTGGGCCGGTCCTAACGGGCCTAACGGCTATTTTTGAAAAAAAAAAAATTTTTTTTTAAATAAAAAATCCCAACGGTTAGATTTTTAAAATCTAGCCGTTTGGGCCCCAAAATGTCCGTTGGCCACTTTAAAAAATAGCCATTTGGCCCCCAAACTTTATTTTAACCCCAAACTTTATATAATTACACTTTTTCCCATTTTTCAACTATAAATACCCCCTCATTCTTCCATTTTTAATCACCAATTCATCAATCTCTCTCAATCTCTCTCAATCTACATCTAATTTCTCTTCTATAATTGCTTATTTTATTATTGCAAATTCGTGAAAAATTGTGAAGTTGGTGAATTGAAGTATTCAAGTCTTCAAGTCTTCAACGATTTTCAATTTTCAAGAAGTTGTTCGGCAATTCGGTAAACTCGTTCCAACTCTTAATTTTTAAGAATATATTTTTGTGTGTTTTAGTTTGCATAATTGTAATTAATATGGCATTTTCATTGAAAAAATTATTTGGTAGTAAGGGAAAAGCTAAAATTGGTGAAAGTAGTCGCCAACCTACTACCCTTCCCCCGGCTCCCCAACCCAGACATGTTACCCGTCCCGCTGCTCCTATTATTCTTGATAGTGATAACCCTTGTTTTCAATTTTCGGAAAGTGAATTTTGCCATAATGTTGCACCAGGTCAACGATTAGATGAAGAAGTTATGAATGCTCTTTATCCTAATGAAACTATCTTAGAAAATAATGAGGAAAATGAGGATGTAGATGAAACCCAACCGGATTTAGATGATACACCTACTAGTCCTGTTAATGACCCAACTAATGCCCAGCCCGACCCACCTGTAGAAACCCCTACTTTTAATAGACAAACTTCTAAACGCCTAGAAACATCAATAGTTTGGAATTTTTTTACTCAAGTAAGAGAACAAAATAAGGCTAGGTGTAAAACTTGTGGGAAATTGCTGGCGCATAAATTTACTGGAGACCGTAGCGGTACAGGTACTTTGGCTAGGCACATACAAACACACCCTAGAGATAAAGTTAAATTTTTACAAATGAAAGCGCAACAGGAGGGAACAAGTGTTGATAGTGCTGTTAACCCTAGTACAGGTTCAAATCTAGTTCAACCGGGAATTAATACTGTGACTGGGGGTATTTTATATTACGATCCAAATAAAGATCGTGAAGAATTAGCTAAGATGGTTACTGTTATGTGCTTACCTTATACTTTTCCTTCTAATCCTAATTTTGTGCATTATATTCGAAAAGTTTATAATCCTACTTATAAAGGGTGGCCTCGTGCAACGGTTAAGAGTGATATTTATAAATATAAACATGAATATGAACAATTTTTGCGGTATTTATTTACTCATATAACTAATCGCATATCTATTACTACTGATATTGGTAGAAGTAATAATGATTGTGATTATCTAACGGTTACAACTCATTGGATAGATGAGGAGTGGATAATGCAAAAACGCATTATTGCTTATAGAATAATTAATTCACGCCATACAGGTAAGTTTATTGCTAGCACTGTTGCAGATATTTGTAGATATTTTTGTATTAGAGATAAAATAATGGCAATTTCTATGGATAATGCTTCTAGTAACACTAGTGCTATAGGCATACTTACAACAACACTAAATCCTGCATTTACTAATATATTTCATGTTAGATGTATTTGTCATATTTATCATTTAATTGTTGGTGATGGTATGCGCATTTTAAATTTAGAAATTGAAAAGGTGAGAATGGCTCTTAATTGGCTTTTTTATTCAAACCGTAGAAGTAGACTTAGAGAGTATTTCAAAAAATGTGATGAATATGGCCTTAGAGAAAGAAAGGTTCCTAAACCATGTCCGACTAGATGGAATTACATGTATGAAAGTTTAGTTGTTGCATATGAATATAGAAACCCAATAAATGCAACGTTTAATTCTCGTGTTAGTGGTGAGGATGATGATGAAGTCCTTACAAATCAAGATTGGACGAATGTTAAAATTCTAATAGATTTTTTAGAACATTTTCAAATTGCTACTAATGCATTTTCTGGACAATACTATCCTACTATTTCTAATTGTTTAGTTTATATTGCATCACTATGTGATTTATTTGTTGAATTTTCGGAGGGTGGGGAAATTTATCAACTTGCTATAAATGCAATGAAAGAAAAGTTTAAAAAATATTTTTTCCCTATCCCCCCTATTTTTGGTGTTGCCGCAATGTTAAATCCTACAATGAAATTAGGAGGTCCTCACTTTTGGTACTCCAATATTTATAAGAGTTTATGTCTTTCATTTGAGGAATTTGCTACACTTGGAGATGAAAAAGCCTCCATTAAAATAAATTCTCAAACCATTTATAATGCTTATCAAATGGCCTTAGATCATGCTAGGCCAGATGTTCCAACCCCTACCTCGTCTAGTTCACAATCATCTAAAAGGGTTGCGGGCCTACAAGCACTTAAATCTTGGACGGATTTTAGGGGTTCTCAAAATGATACTTATGATGAGACTTCCCATCTAAATGAGCTTCAAGTGTATTTGTCGCAGGGACTTGAGAAGGTGAATCCAGACGGCAGCTTTGATCTTTTGGACTGGTGGAAGACACGGGAAAAACATTTTCCGGTTCTTGCACGGATGGCTCGGGATATTTTATCTATTCAAGCTTCAACAGTTGCCTCAGAGAGCGCTTTCAGTCAAGCAAGACTTCAAATAGGCGATCATAGAGCGTCTATGAGGGAAAGCTTGGAAAAATCAGTACTATTCAGAGATTGGATCCGCTCAGAAAGAAGAAACTTTGGACTTGCAGAATCACAGCCGGAGATAGATGAAGCTTATGAAGAAATGATAGCGGAACTTGCGGAGGATGCTGCTTCGCCCGGAAGTGGTGATGAACAAGCTTCTTTTCCACCACCACCAACAGAACCTCCTCCGAACCTTGAAGGATTTATGAGATTTGTTAGAGATACAATGTAGATTCATGATATTTGTACTTTGGCACATCTTCTTTAGTTTTTTTTCCTTTTAATGGTGGTATTAGTGCCTTGTTGTGCTCATTCCATTGGGGGAAAGAAGACTAAGAAAGATAAGTCATTTTTGGTAATAAAAACAGGTTATATTATGGTTGTGGGTCGTGTGTATCGGCACTGTATAGTGACTATCGAGGTTTGGAGACCCGAGTGGATCTTTTGCTGCTTGGTATGTTATATTTTGGATGTGATATTGGGTATAGACTAGTTGTCTCGGTGTTGTGTCATTTTGAGCTATTACGCTAAGGCGACGATGTTGGTTATGCCAGGAATGCCACAGATTGAGTGGCAAGGTTCGACGGATTTTATGTTCGTAATAAGGTGGTTTTATATTTAAAAGACCCAGCGGATGACTGGGAAGAATCATATTTATTATTTGAGCTTTCGTGATAGATGTCAATATAGAGACTCCTACCATTGATTCAGTTCCGATGGTGAGGGACTTTTAGGATGTGTTCTTGTGGCCGGGCATGTCGCCAGTCAAGGTTGTTGAATTTGGCATCGATTTGATGTCGAGCACCGTATAATAGGGCACCGGCAGAGTTAAAGGAATTGAGGAAGCAGCTTTAGGGTTTCCTTAGTAAGGGGTCTGTTGGCAGGCCAATGTGGATGCGTGTTCTAACTTGAGTCGACTTGGTTGGCCCTGAGTGGTATTGTTAAGGGAGGTGTGATTCGATTTTTATTGAGCCTATTAGTGTTTTGAGGATATATATGGGTTACTTTTCCATGTTACAGGGTAGCTGGATTTGTTGGTTATAGGCACATGTAGTGCGGTGTGATTAGGGTCTTCCAGTGGAGCTTGAGCGAGAGAAGTATTGGATATTGCTCGGCAGATGGCGTATCGGTTATGTCCTTTTGGGTTGTGCAGTGTTATGTATTAGCTTCACCATGGTTATGATGATTTGCTTTGATCCTAGAGATCAAATTGCACATAGTTGTTGATACACTCAAATTACACTTTAATTAAGAGTGTAAGGCGGTCGGTGTCAAATATAATAACCCAACAAGGTTGGGGTAGAATCCCATAGGGAATAGGTGTGAAAAGGTTACTTATTTAGTGTGTTGCTCAACTAAAGTCTGATCTCTATCTGGTTAATAGTAACAAGATAGTGGTTTGTAGTAACAAGAGTATGTACGGAGTTTGATTTGAAGTAATGACTAATTGAAATGTTTAANTCCCAATATTTTCCAACAGTTGAATAGTATTTCCTCCTTGTAATTTTCACAAATGTAAAAGAGTTGCAATAAAGAATCATCAATGTATGCCAACTAAAACCCACTTATTCCTAAGCGATTTTATTAAACAAGGTTTAAAGCCTTGAGTCATTGATATCTACTTCTACCATATTCTAGCTCACTTTTCCAAGCAAAGCAAGAATTTAATGGCTTTTGTTAATGTTTGCAACCACCAACAATAAATGAAGAATGAGAAGTAAATAAATATCAACCAACCATTATACATATATTCAATGTTAAACACCCATTTAGGGTCCACAACCTTAGTATTTAAAGTTAGCTACACATACTAAAATACAAGGACCAACTAAAATTTAATGCCATGAATGCTTACAAAGTAGGGAATCTTCAACCAAAAGCTTCCAAAAAGAGAGAATAGTTATGTCTTGGAATGTAGTGTAAAAGCTAGACCAGCTGAGCCCACAAAGGCTTCATAAAACTATTTATAGTGGGGCAAAAATCGGGACAGAAAAAGGACAAAATTGCCCTTTCAGGTCTGATATGCGACTGCATTCTTGTCGCAGAACAAGTATGCGGTCTGCATTTTGAACATCCAGACCGTAGATTAAAACCCTAGTTTACAGGTCTTCACCGCATTACCATTATGTGGTCCGCATTTGAGTTCTGCGGCCACATTTTGTCTCGTATTGTTGACCTTCAGTAGTCTTCATGTTTGGTTATGCGATCATTATGCGGACCACATTTTGATTATGCGGTCGCATCTTGAACCGCATTCTTCACTTGAAATTAGGCCCAGGTCTCTGTTTCAGTCTGCGATTCTTTTGTCCATTATGCGGCTCGCATGTCTGATATGCGATCGCATAGTGGACCGCAGATAAGCATTTGTGCAATATTTTGCTCTTTTCTTATCTTTTTGCTTCCATTTCCATGTTCTTGAGTTCCCCTTCCTTATGTATTGTAGAAGTAACAAAACTACATAAGTGTCGATTATAATCGCATTAAAACAAGCTAAAATCTAAGCAATTACTATTGAAATGTGCCGAAATTCTCTGGCACATCAACACCCCCAACTTAAACTTTTGCTTGTCCTCAAGCAACTAAAATAACTTAGCCTATCCTAGACTCTACTTACAAAGCATGAAACCATAATGACTACGGGTGGTGTTCATTGCTAGTATCTCGAGCATGCATTTCCAATTGATTTATCCTTCCTGAACAGATGATATATACATGGAAAAACCAGTCAACTTGTGAATCTTGAGCCTCAGACAATGCGACAAAAATGCTACCCTCAATTGAGCGCAGTTGCATTTGACTCAAAAGCTTAACGCTTGCTTCACTCCACTGTTCATGTACCCTTACTAGAAAGAAGGTCCCAAAATCACAATATTTACAATGACAACAACAAGGGACTTTTCACAAACACACTCACTCTCAGAAAGAACTTCAAGTGCTACAACATTTCATACCATAGGCTTGCCCTTATTTTAATTCATCGCTTATTCAAGAGTGCCCGGTTGAGGTCCCATAAGGACTTTCTAAGCTTGTAATGTAGTTTTAGGGAAGGGTTGGATAAACATTTGGGTACAAGTGACTTCACCCTCCTTGAACACTACTCACAAGTTTCATTCTTTTTGTACTTTGATTCTCTTCAACTCACATTGCCTCATTAGCAACTAGTTCCCCATATAGAATCACCTTACATACCTCTCCAATTTTCTTCAAGGCTCCATAATATATATATATATATACAAACAATTTTTTTTTCTTTTTTTTTTTTACACGTCTTTCTTTTGGAGCTTGATTGAGTTAATACAAACACTTTGAGGCATATGATCCTACACTCAATGTACAACCTTACTAATTTTTACTTTAGCACCACACCCCCAACTTAGGCTTTTAGCCTCATTCTCAATATTCAAGGAGGGACGGGTTCAAAAGAGGAAGTTATTTTTCAAGAAGGTCAAAGGTTTGTAATGAGTTGGCCAAAGAAAAAGGTTTCAAGGCTCAAATAGGGTACTAGTGATATTATTTAAGCAAGGGTAGGCTTGAAAGGCTAAAGAGGTTTTCGTAAATAAAACAAAGAATGCCTAAGGTCATCCTTCCAACCAAACATACTATCATTAGCATTGAAAGACCAATCGAGCAAGTTCTGGATGATAGAAGTACGTACAAGAATTATATACACACAGGAAACTCAAACTCACATGGTACATGAACTGTTTCACTCGCATAGCTTGATGTACAAATATACATGCTTGATGCTATGCAATTACACCAAACCAGTCAAAATGATTCATTCTGGAAAGAGAAATCAAAGGGGATTGATTCCTAATCACTATCTACTTGTTTTTGTTGTTTTTCTTATGTAAGGATCACGATGAAAACTAGCATTAACAACACCATTATGAACACAACACTATTATATACACAGCACTGTTATGAACACAAAGTAAACACTAATATTAACATCATCATTAGAAACACAACTCATGTTCCAAAGTCATACAATATATATACAGAACACACGATATGCATAAGTACATGAGTTTGATGAGTAAACTACTGATATGCATATATACAAAGATTCAAATTCTAACTTCCAATATCACACAAGAATATCTACACAAAAATACCCACAATGCTACCCTCCACCCCCAACTTAAGGCATGCATTGTCCCCAATGCATAAAAATAGAAAGATGAGTTAGAGGTGAGGCTCCCTGGGGCACACTAAGTGCTAGGAGAGTCAGTAGCTAGCTGAATGCTGGAAGGGTCATCCTCAGCTGCGGGGACTGGGACTGACGGAAGTTCGGTCTGAGAGGTGGTGCCCTCAAGCTGGTCAAGAGTAGGAGTCGGAGCTGGATCTGGAGCTGGAACTGGAGCTGGGGCTGGAGAAATGATGCCCTCAGGCTGGTCAAGAGTAGATGGTGCAGGTGCCGGAGCCTGTGAACTGCTGCCCTCACCCACTGATGATGGGGTGGCCACAGGGGCTGCAAGAATGGCCTGGTCTACCAAAGACCTCTGGATCGCCTGCTGGATATCTGCTCGCTCCGCTTTGTCACCGGCAGCCTCCTCACGAGTATCATCCTCAACTAAGGCATCTATAATCTGCTTTCCCTTATCTTGAGGGGCTTCATCACTCGAATACCCCGAACTCTCCTCATCCTCTTCATTCTCCTCATCTTCCTCATCCTACGATTTAGCTGAACCTCCGGAGTCCTCCTAAGGAGGGATCACATTAGGAGCTGGAGGAGCTGTAGTTTGTAAAGCTCCGGGGGTAGGGAGGACAGGCTCAGTCATCAATGTCNTCGACAACCTCCTCAAGAGTAGCATCCTCAACTGAGGCATCTATAATCTACTTTCCCTTATCTTGAGGGGCTTCATCACTCGAATACCCCGAACTCTCCTCATCCTCCTCATTCTCCTCATCTTCATCATCCTCCAATTTAGCTAAACCTCCAGAGTCCTCCTCAGAAGGGATCACAATAAGAGCTGGAGGAGCTGTAGTTTGGAAAGCTCTGGGGGTAGGGAGGACAGGCTCAGTCATCAATGTCGAGAAGTCAAGACCCAAATCTGGAGGCGCTGGACCTGTACCCTGATCATCAGCTGTGGGAAGGAGGGATGATAGGTCGAATTCCAAATTCTGCATTTTTTTGAATTCAACCTTCATAGCATCAACCTCCGTCTTGATTGCAGGCAACCCACTCACTTCGCCCCGCTCTATCATTTCCACCCACAGCTCAAGTTGTTGCAAACGCTCCGCATGTTCTGACTGCTGCTGCTGAATGGCTGCTACTGAGGCTTGCATGGAGGTCAGGGCTTGCTTTATAAGACTCGGCAATGTTTTCAGAAGTTGGTCAACTTTAGCATTGGCATGTTGAGCCAATATAACAAGCTTGGAGGTAGCCGGGATGGCCATAGCAGGCTGGGGAGTAGTGGCTTGAGAAGCAGGCTGGGGCATGAAGGATGGTGCCTCAGTAGCTGACGGGATCTCAGTAAGATGGGAATCAGATGGCTTTGCATCAAGTGGTGCCTGACTTGGGACCACTAGTGGGATAGCAGCATCAATAAGGCGAGTGATATCAATGACCCCTGGCTCCTTGCCTTTTCTGTCATGGCGGTCATCAACTGGGACTCCCGCGGCCTTGCATAGTGTTGTGATCAAGGAAGGGAATGGAAGTGAGGTAGCTGTTTGTGTGGCCCTGATCCCCATCTCCTGATATATCACTGCCCCTACATCTATCTTAATACCAGCCATGATGCATGCAATGAGGAGTGCCTTCTCAATGGCAATCTCCATTTCGTTTTGAGTTGGTATCAATCTAGAAGTGAGGAATGCAAGCCAGTAACGACCCTCTCTTGACAGACTTTCCTTATAGATTTTCTGGCCATGGTTGATCCAGGCCGAGGTTCCTTTTGTAATTATGGAAGCAATCTACCCTCTTTCATTTTCCCAGTTCTTAAACTTCTTTGCATATTTTGCGGTGCCAGAACTCCAGTCTGGGACATATACCTTATTTATGGTATTTGCATCGCAGAAGACTATTTGCCCTCGGACTAGCACTTCATCAGTGAATTCTCTATTTCGTTTTTGATGCTTGTTCCTCGAGGCCCCATACGATGCATAAAATTCTCGAACAAGGGATTCGTTGTATTTAGCCGGTAGTTCATTGAAGGATTGCCATATCCTCTTCTTGATGTTTGCTAGGATGTGAGGATATTCCTCTTTCAGCCTATTCAAACTGAGTTGCTTCTCTGGCAGGAGCTTCCGCTTTATCAACCCCTCTTTGTATCTTTCCCTGGAACCCTCTACTCCCCAGCGGAGGTGGAAGCCATTTCCGTGTTTCCTCCACGCTTCGGCCAGTAGATCAACCTCAGGTGTGGGCCCCTCCTCATCAGACTGGGAGGCACGAGGTGCTTGAGGTTTCGTCCTTGGTCGCTTTGATTTGGATTGACCTGAAGGTGGCTTTGCTATGGTATGATTTTTCCTGAAAGCCATATCTGCACAAGGGGGAAATGTGAGTGCCAATAGAAATACAGTGAAATAAACACAAAAGAAATTTAAAGAAGAAGTTCAAAATGTGGCGTACTTTGCGGTCGCAAAACCACAATGCGGACCGCAGAGTCATCGCAGAATTGATGGCTATAAAATAGGTTCACTTTGCGGTTGGTTATGCGGTCGCATAACCACTATGCAGACCACATAACCATCGCAGATTGGGTGTGCCCAAAACATGCTTCTCTAAATGCGATCGCATAATTCACCGCAAAGTGAAGAATGCGATCGCAGAATGACCGCAGAATGCAAGGCTCATTCACTGGGGTTCTGTACCACTCTGCGGTTGGTATGCGAACCGTATTTGAGTTCCGCGATGGCACATTGACCGCATTTTGCCATCGTCTTCAGAGGACCTAGGGCTGATTCTGCGACAAAAATGCGGACCGCAGAAGTCGTCTTGTTCAACACTTTACCCTAGTATTCAACAATGGCGGCCCTATTTTTGTTCTACCCCGTACCCCACATCATTTTTAGCCCAAAAGAACTTACCCTAGCAAGAAATAACTACCCAAAACCCTAAGCTACGCATTTGCACATGATTAAACAAAAACAACCTATGCAACCACAAAGAAATAAAAAAAATACAGAGGGAGGAAGGGATTGCATACCAGAAGAGGTTACAAGGGTCACAAAAGGGATCCTTGGATGATTTTGATCCGTCACAGTTGGGGCTCGATCGAGTTCCTCTTTTGTCTTTTTCTTATTTGCTTTTTCTCTTCTTTTTTTTTTTATTCTTTTCTCTTTACAATTTTATTTCTTTTTGTTTGTTTTTGTTAAGTGAGTGAGAGATGTGCGAAGCTTACCTGGCAAGTCTGCAGTGGGCACTTCACCGCATAACACACTATGTGACCGCATATGTGTTATGCGGTGATTTTAAGGAGTGGGCTGAGAAGGAAGGGTCTACGTTGCACAATGCGGTCGCATAAGTGAAATGCGGACCTCAGAATACACCGCTCCACTACATAGTGAACTCCAATTTTGGACAAACCTTCTATTCCTGTTTGCGGTCAAAATGCGGTTCGCATAACAACAATGTGATCGCATTCCTACCGCATAATTCACCTGGTGCATTTTCTTCGAATTTTATGCGTTCTCACCAAGTGTTGAGATCTTTTGAACCCCCTGCACTCTAACACACACCTTGAATTGCTCAAATAAATCTATCTACCAAAAATTGACAAATTCAAGGAAAAGGGTGTTACCACACATGGGTTGCCTCCCATGAAGCGCTTGATTTAACGTCACGACACGACGGAATTGATGTTCTTTTGATTTCACTTAATGGTCGGGCATGGACCATCTTTGAGAGCCAGCTACTCCACCAAATACTTTTCACCATCAGTGCCCAAGTAATGCTTGATGTGTTGGCCATTTACCTTGAATGTCCGGGACCCATCTGTCGACTCTAATTACACCCCTCCATAAGGAGAGACATTCACCACCTTGAATGGACCGGACCATTTTGATTTAAGCTTGCCCGGAAATAATTTTAGCCTCGAATTAAAGAGCAAGACCAAATCACCCGCCTTAAACTCTCTTTTCAAGATTTTCTTGTCATGGACAAACTTCATCCGTTCTTTGTACACAGCTGCAATTTCATAAGCATGGAACCAAAATTCCTCTATTTCATTGAGTTGTGATAACCTCAAATTTGCAGCTTCTGCCCAGTCTAAGTTTAGCCTTTTCAATGCCCACATCACTTTGTGTTCCAACTCCACAGGTAGATGACATGCTTTACCAAAGACTAGCCGATAAGGAGAAGTACCAATAGGAGTTTTGTAAGCCGTGTGGTATGCCCACAATGCATCATCTAGCTTCCTTGACCAGTCGGTCCTATTTGCGTTCTCAGTTTTTGCTAAGATGTTCTTGATCTCCCGGTTGGAAACCTCAACTTGACCATTTGACTGCAGATGATAGGGGGTGGCCACCTTGTACTTTATGCCATACTTCTCAAGTAGCCCGGCAAAAGCCTTGTTATAGAAATGAGATACACTGTCACTAAGAATGGCTCTAGGGGTGCCAAACCGTGTGAATATGTTTTTCTTCAAGAAAGCGCACACTCCTCGCCTCATTGTTTGGTAAGGCAACTGCTTCAACCCATTTGGACATATAGTCCACAGCTACCAAGATGTATTTCATTCCACAAGAACTTAAAAAGGGACCCATGAAGTTAATCCCCCATACATCAAAGACTCTATCTCCATCACAAAGTGCATTGGCATTTCATGCCTCTTGGAGATTGAACCTTATCGTTGACATTGATCGCAAGCTTTGACAATTTGATTGGCATCATGGTAGATGGAGGGCCAGTAATAACCACATTCAAGAACCTTAGCCGCCGTTTGATTTCCCCCATGATGTCCCCCAACCAGTGAGCCATGGCATGCCTTGAGAATTGGCATGACCTCTTCTTCTGGAACACACCTTCGGATGATATTGTCGGCACAAACACGGAACAAGAAGGGCTCCTCCCAATACTATTGCCGACAATCTCTCAAGAATTTCTTCTTTTGATAAGACTCCAACCCTTCCGGAATAAGATCACTCACCAAGAAGTTAGCAATGTCGGCATACCATGGAGCGAAAGGGTTAGATAGTGCCAAAATATGTTCATCCGGGAATGCATCATTGATTTCAAGCTCTTCCTTTGGTCTCCCTGCCTCCTCAAGTCTTGACAAATGATCCGCCACTTGATTTTGAGTTCCCTTGCGGTACTTGACTTCAAAGTCAAATTCTTGCAACAACAAGACCCATCGAATTAACCGAGGCTTTGCATCCTTCTTTGCCATGAGGTAGCGGAGAGCCGCATGATCCGTGTACACCACCACCTTGGTTCCCAATAAATAGGCTTGAAACTTTTCAAATGCATAAACAATGGCAAGAAGCTCTTGTCAGTGACAGTGTAATTCATTTGTGCCCCATTGAGTGTTTTACTTGCATAGTAGACCGGACGAAGTACCTTGTTATGACGTTGGACAAGCATTGCTCCAATAGCTACACCGCTAGCATCACACATGAGCTCTAAAGGAAGAGTCCAATCGGGTGTGACAATAATAGGTGCCGTGGTGAGCCTTAGCTTTAACTCCTTAAAAGCTTTAAGACAATTCTCGTCAAACACAAACTTGGCATCCTTTTCGAGGAGTTTTCACATGGGGTTAGCGATCTTGGAAAAATCTTTGATGAAGTGCCTGTAAAACCCAGCATGCCCTAGAAAAATCCTAACACCTTTCACGGAAGTCGGTGGAGGAAGCTTTGAAATAATCTCAATCTTTGCTCGGTCGACTTCAATACCATGCTTTGAAACTTTGTGCCCAAGCACAATGCCTTCATCAACCATGAAGTGACACTTCTCCCAGTTTAGCACAAGATTTATTTCTTTGTATCTCTTGAGGACTTGTCTAAGGTTGTTAAGACAGTGCTCGAATGAATCACCAACCACCGAGAAATCGTCCATGAAGACTTCAAGAAAATCCTCAACCAGGTCGGAGAATATGGACATCATACACCTTTGGAAGGTAGCCGAAGCATTGCACAAACCAAATGGCATCCGACTAAAAGCAAATGTGCCATACAGGCAAGTGAAAGTAGTTTTCTCTTGGTCTTCCAAAGCGATGTTGATTTTATTGTAGCCGGAATACCCATCGAGGAAATAATAGAATGACCTCCCCGCTAGCCGATCAAGCATTTGATCAATAAAAGGAATAGGGAAATGATCTTTGCAAGTTGCACTATTAAGCTTCCGATAGTCCATACAAGCTCGCCAGCCCGTCACGGTTCATGTTGGGATGAGCTCATTCTTCTCATTCTCGATCACGGTCATGCTACCCTTTTTTGGCACATATTGTACTGGGCTCACCCACGAACTATCCACAATGGGGTAAACTACCCCGGTATTCAACCACTTGATAATCTCCTTCTTTACGACCTCTTGCATTGATGGGTTCAACCGCCTTTGATGTTCCACACTTGGCTTTGTCTCGCTCTCCAATTGGATTTTATGTTCACAAATTCCCGCGGGGATCCCACGGATGTCCGCAATAGTCCATCTAGTGGCTTGCCTGTGTTATTTCAAGACCTCCAACAATTGGTTTACCTGCACATCATTTAACAAAGATGAAACGATTACGGGTAAAGTCTCATTAGAGCCAAGAAATTTATACCTTAAGTGTGGCGGGAGAGGCTTGAGCTCTAGTTGCGGTGGCTCAATTATTGATGGCTTGGTGGGAGGTGTGGCCCTATTTTCCAAGTCAAGAGAAAGCTTTGCCGGAGTATAAGTGTAGGATCCAAGACCCTCCAATGCAATTACCGACTCCATGTACCCATCCATGTCCTCACCATCAAAGTTCACCAAGATAGCCGCCAATGCCTCACCAAGGCATTGCTCTTCCATTTTCAATTCGACGGTATCTTCTACCTCATCAACCACATCTATCACCGAAATACTCTCATACTCATGGGGTAATTTCATACCCTTGCTCGCTTGAAATGTGATTTCTTCATCATTCACCCGGAACTTAATTTCATTTCGCTCTGAATCCATGAGTGCTCTTCCCGTGGCTAGGAATGGTCTTCCCAAGATCATAGGGATTTCTTTATCTACAGCACAATCAAGAATCACAAAGTCGGCAGGCAAATTGAATTCTCTAATTTTCACAATCACATCATCAACAATGCCTACCGGTCGCTTAATAGATCGATCGGCCATTTGTAACCTCATGCGTGTTGGCCTTGGCATCCCTAGTCCCGCTTACTTGTAGATGGCAAGTGGCATCAAGTTGATGCTAGCCCCATTGTCACAAAGGGCTCTTGCAAAATCACACTCTCCGATAGTACACGGGATAGTAAATGCTCCCGGGTCCTCTTTCTTTTGGACAGGGCTTGTGGCAATAATGGAGCTAACCCGATGAGTCATGTTTACTACCTCATTCTTTGTGGTCCTCTTTTTGGTGATCAAATCCTTCAAAAATTTGGCAAACCCCAGCATTTCTTGGAAAGCTTCCAAGAATGAAATGTTCACCGACAATTGCTTAAGGATATCATAGAATTTCTCAAGCTTGCTATCATCAAACCTTCAAATACGTCTTTGAGGAAAAGGCGGAGGAGGTCTAGGAATAGGAAGTGGATCTTTTGATGTCTCCTTCTCCTTTTCCTTTAACTTTCCTTGGATTACTTCTTGCACCTTTTCTTTTTCCGGCACCCTTTCAACTTCAACAACCCCTTGCTCTTCGACTTCAACTTCTTGTTCAATGTCACCTTGTAAAACCTTCCCACTTCTTGTAGTTATTGCCATGACGTGACAGGTTGAGCCACCTCCACCACTCTTCGGGTTCGCAATGGTATCACTAGGAAGTTGCCCTTTTTGCTTTGGGTTTTGCTCCCTTGAAAGGTCTCTCATTTGCATCTCTAGCTTATGGATAGATGCGGTGTGAGAGCCAACAACTTCGGTCATGGTTCTCATGGATGCGTCAGACTTCTCTTGGTTTTGCAACACTCTTTCAAGCATGCTTTCTAACTTTGACTCACTCGACGACCCTTGGTTTGCATAATGACCTTTTGGGGGGACATAAGGGTTAGAGCTCTAGTGGGCAAAGTTTTTGTTGTTGTTCCAATTTCCTTGATGCGAGCTACCTTGATCATTTCTCCATTGTTGGTTGCCTTGCCCTTGTGGGTTTGGCCTCCATTGGCTTTGTTTCCCTTGACCTTGGTAGGGTTGCCTTTGATACCCTCCTTGAGGGTTGTTGATATAATTCGCTTCCTCAAAATTTTCCTCCATGTTGGGTTGGATATCCGCCACTGCATTCACTTTCTTTGTCGGATCCCCAGTAAACATTTTTGTTAGCACATTTACATTTGTAGCAAGCCCAGCAATCACTTGATCCCTCTCCTGGTTTTCCTTAATCAAATTGCTCAAAGAAGGAGAGTCGTATGAGATTCCTCTGGTGGTATCCTCTGAATGCCATGCTTGGTTGTGCTTTGCCATTTTGTCCAGGATTTGCATCACTCGAGTAAATGATTTGTCCATGAAAGATCCGTCAGCTGCATTCTTGGCGATGGCTTGGTTCATAGGATCCAAACCCATGTAAAATTTTTCCAACAACATGGAGTCCGGGAATCCATGGTTTGGAGACCTCACCAAGTATAATTTGAAGTGATCCCATGCCTCATGCAACTGCTCCCTCTGTATCTGCTTGAAGAAGAAAATCTTATCCCGCAACTCAGACTTTTTGCTTTGCAGGAACCATTTGGACAGAAACGCCCGAACAAGCTCGGGGCCAAGAACGAATAGATTTGGGAGGTAGATTCTGGAGCCATTTCCTTGCATCCCCAGCTAGAGAATACTTGAAGCATCTCAACCTCAGGGCATCGTCGGATACATTGTTTTGTTTGTGCATTGCGCACACACCCAAGAAATTCCTAAGGTGTTGCGTTGGATCATCGTTAATTCCTGAAGAACCCTTCTGCCTTAAGCATCAGAATTAAACCATGCTCCACCTTGAATGTTGCCGCTCCAACAGCCAGAGGCACAATAGCATTGGTATCATCAATGTATTCCTCGATGTCTGCGAAAGGATTTTCTTCCATTTCTCCCTCCACATCATCATCATAATCGGACATGTTTTCCTATCAACACCAAGCAAAGCAAGCAAAGTGTGATGGAATAGAAGTAGACGTTAAGTAAAGTACACACTAAATAGTTATTTCAAGATCGTATTCCCCGGCAACGGTGCCAATTTTGATACACAGAAATTATACTTTAATAAGAGTGTAAGGAAGTCGGTGTCAAATATAATAACCCAACAAGGTTGGGGTCGAATCCCACAGGGAATAGGTGTGAAAAGGTTACCTGTTCAGTGTGTTGCTCAACTAAAGTCCGATCTCTATCCGGTTAATAATAACAAGATAGTGGTTTGTAGTAACAAGAGTATGTACGGAGTTTGATTTGAAGTAATGACTAATTGAAATGTTTAACGAGTGATCAGTTTGATTAAGCAACCAAGGTTGTGTCCCTTTAATGAAGTGTAATGTATACAGGTGTTAATATGATATATTTCTAATGGAAGGTTCTTTTGATATGCAAATGATGTCTAAAATACTACCCAATATTTTCCAACAGTTGAGTAGTATTTCCTCCTTGTAATTTTCCCAAATGTAAAAGAGTTGCAATGAAGAATCATCAATGTATGCCAACTAAAACCCACTTATTCCTAAGCGATTTTATTAAACAAGGTTTAAAGCCTTGAGTCATTGATATCTACTTCTACCATATTCTAGCCCACTTTTTCAAGCAAAGCAAGAATTTAATAGCTTTTGTTAATATTTGCAACCACCAACAATAAATGAAGAATGAGAAGTAAATAAATATCAACAAACCATTATACATATATTCAATGCTAAACACCCATTAACATAACACCCATTTAGGGTCCACAACCTTAGTATTTAAAGTTAGCTACACATACTAAAATACAAGGACCAACTAAAATTTAATGCCATTAATGCTTACAAAGTAGGGAATCTTCAACCAAAAGCTTCCAAAAAGAGATAATAATTATGTCTTGGAATGTAGTGTAAAAGCTAGACCAGCTGAGCCTACAAAGGCTTCATAAAACTATTTATAGTGGGGGAAAAATCGGGACAGAAAAAGGACAAAATTGCCCTTTCAGGTCTGATATGCGACCGTATTCTTGTCGCAAAACAAGTATGCGGTCCGCATTTTGAACATCCAGACCGCAGATTAAAACCCTAGTTTACAGGTCTTCACCGCATTACCATTATGTGGTCTGCATTTGAGTTCTACGGCCGCATTTAATCTCGCATTGTTGACCTTCAGTAGTCTTCATGGTTGGTTATGCGATCATAATGCGGACCGCATTTTGATTATGCGGTCGCATCTTGAACCGCATTCTTTATTTGAAATTAGGCTCAGGTCTCTGTTTCAGTCTGCGAATCTTTTGTCCATTATGCGACTCGCATGTCTGATCTGCGATCGCATAGTGGACCGCAGATAAGCATTTGTGCAACATTTTGCTCTTTTCTTGTCTTTTTGCTTCCATTTCCATGTTCTTGAGTTCCCCTTCCTTATGTACTGTAGAAGTAACAAAACTACATAAGTGTCGATTATAATTGCATTAAAACAAGCTAAAATCTAAGCAATTAGTATTGAAATGTGCCAAAATTCTCCGGCACATCAGTTGTCGATTGTGAGCATAGTGACTTAAGATGTTTCATGTGGACCAGTGTTTGGATAAGGCTGCGCATCGAGCGAAGCTATATGGAGGTATGATTATGTGGATTGGATTCGTGTGTTTTGTTTCTATGATGTCTGACGGGTTCTCAGCATTTTTTGTGGCGGTTCTGATAATCTTACTGTACAACTCTTTCAGTTGAATCATTTTCATGATCTAGGTATGTTCGAATTGTTGCTTATTGGTGTGCGGATTGCACGAGTTGTGGCCTTAGATGGAATTAATGTGTCATGTCACCAGAGTGGTTGTGTTGGATTAGATGAGATCGTTGGGATCTTTAAGGAATATGAACGGATTTGATTTCAGCATGTTGGAAAGATAATATTGAGGTTCGGCCCAGAAATTTGTTATGGTCTTTGTTAAAAGAGAAGTGGCTTCATGATTGGTTGATCTGAGAAATAGTTATGGTTTACTTCGTGTTTTAGTCATCATTGGCAATATATGAAAGCATTGGAATAAAACTTTAGTTAATAATAGGTTTTCTATCGGTATTCGGTTGTTATGTGCAGCTATTGTGATTAGAAGTTATCGCTACAAGTGTTTGAGTTGGGTGGTATATCATGTAATTGCACCTGAGGTTGTAGGTGTGGGTTATTACATCTGGTTCGGGCTTATTCGGAGTATAGATATGAGATTCTGATCTTGTAGAGGATTTTAGGAAATGGAAATGTGGTTCTAAGGTTTATGGGCTAGGTTGGATTGTGAAATTTTAGTTGCATTGTGTTATCGGACCTATAGGAGATAGGGTGACGTGGTACCAACCCCGGGTATATGCATGGTAAGATTATTCAGCAATTGGTTGGCTTTTGGAACAACTCTGGGCACGTTTGAGGACGAACGTATATTTAAGTGGGGGAGGATGTAACGACCCGGCCGGTCATTTTGAGCTTTTGCACATTGCTCGCCAGTTCTCGGGCATGACTTGCCCTGTGTGATATATTATGACTTATGTAAATCGTTGGTTTTGGTTTTCAGGGTAATCGGAATGAATTTGGAAGAACAGTTCTCAGTTTGAAGCTTAAAATTTAAAAGTTTTGACCAAGTTTTGACTTGTTTGTATATGATCTCGGATTGGAATTTGTATGATTTGTTAGCTCTGTTAGGTGATTTGTTACTTAGGAGCGTGATCGGAATGTATTTTGGAGGTCCGTGGAAGGTTTAGGCTTGAATTGGCCAAATTGAGATTTTGGCGTTTTCCAGTTGATAGGTGAGATTTTGATATATGGATTGCAATGGAATTCCGAAAGTTGCAGTAGCTCCTTTGTGTCATTTGTGATGTGTGTGAAAAATTTCAGGTCATTCGGACGAGGTTTGATAGACTTTTTGATCGAAAGCGTAACTTGGAAGTTATTGAAATTCTTAGGCTTGAATCCGATGTGATTTTGGTGTTTTAATATTGTTTTGAGCATTCCGAAGATTGGAACAAGTTTGAATGAGGTTGTGGGATATGTTGCATGTTTGGTTGAGGTCCCGAGGGCCTCGTATGGTTAAACGGGTCATATCCTTGTTTTGAAAGTTACAGATTTTCTGTTGTTTTTGTTGCAGAATTTTGGCCTTCGCGTTCGCGAGAAGGCTCTCGCATTCACGAAGGGATGCATGATGAGGCTGATAATTTGGCCTTCGCGTTCGCGATGTTGGTCCAGCCTTCACGAAGGGTGAGGTCCTGAGTGCTTCGCGAACGCGATGAGGTTCCCGCGTTCGCATAGAGTAAATCGAGCAGCTGGGGTCCTAGCCCTTTTGTGCTTCGCGTTCGCGAGTAAGGGGTCGCGTTTGCGATGGTATGGGAAGCGGAAGCTTCACATTCACTAAAGGGTCTCGCGTTCTCATAGAAGAAAATTTCGATCTGTGAAGCAGTGTGCTTCGCAAACTCGAGGGACATGCCGCGTTCGCGATGAAGAAAAATCTGTGCAGATAGCTTATGTTTTAAAATCGAGAGTTTAAGTCCAATATCACAAAAACCATTAAAGAGCTCGGGAGAAGGTGAAATTTGAGGAGATTTTTAGTGGAGCTATTAGGGTAAGTAATCCTCACTCATATTTGGTTTAATTTCATGATTTAGTCTTGAATTTCATCATTTAATTTGAGAAATTAGAGTGAAAATTGGGGAAGAATGGAAGAAAAAGTTGAGAATTTCTTTTAAGGATTTGAATGGGCATTTGATGTCCGATTTTGATGTTCTTGGTATGTATAAACTTGTGAGAGTATGAGGATTCTACTGATGAGATTTTTATCAGATTCCTAGACGTGGGCTCGGGGGCCGGGTTTGAACAATTTTGGGATTTTTGATGTATATTGATTATTTTTGCTTGGGCTTCGTTCCCTTAGCCTATTTTGACATCCTCGTTCTAATTTTGGATAGATTCGACGTGAGTGGAGGCCGATTCGAGGGGCAAAGCCATCGCGAGCTAGAGATTTGACCAGTTCAAGGTGAGTAATGATTGTAAATGATGTTCTGAGGTTATGAAACCCCGGATTGCACATCGTTGTGCTATATTGAGGTGACGCGCACGCTAGATGACGAGCGTGGGGTTGTGCACTATTGGGTATTGTGATGTAGTCCATCCCAAATGATTGTTTTACTGCGTATTTTATTGAAAACTAATTTCTATCATCATGTTTTGGGATGAATGTCGTATTTGGCCTCGTGCCAACTATGTGAACCCTTCGGGAATTTTTATTGATATTTTCTCACTGATTTGACTTTAAATTGGTCATTCTATATTCTACTATTTTCAAAACTCAGCCATGTTTACTCTGCTTTAACACTTGAAATGATATTTCAAAGATATTTTGGGTTGAGCATCATATTTTACTGTTTTCCGAGTGGCTTATATGATTTTTGACTGAGTAAGGCCGAGGGCCTATGTTGCGAGAATAACTTTTGGGTCGGGCTGCACACTGCAGTGATGATACACTTATTTGATTATGAGGTCTAGTTTGTACTACTTATTTGTAGAAAAGTCCTGGTTTCTACACTTTTTGTGATTTCTTATCACTCAGTCTTTAGTTATGATTATCACTCACTGAGTCGGAGTAGGCACTTTACTCCCTGCACCTTGTGTACAGATTCAGGTATTTTTGAACCCGGTAGTGGGTATTGGTTGATCGGAGTCAGAGTCATCGGAGTTTAGCAAGGTAGATGTCGGCGTTCGCAACACTACTTTTCTCCCTCTTTATTCCATTAGTATGTACTTAGTACATTTCAGACTTTATCAGTTGTATTTAGACCCTAGTAGATGCTCTTGACTTGTGACACCCCGATGTCGGGCTGTATTCATTTCCGCACTTGTTTTATTTCGCTAAATCTGTACTTGTTGGGGGTTTATCCTTATAAATGACTTAAATTGACTTATTAAACTGTTAAAACTGAATTTGGGAATTGTATCGGCTGGCCTTGTCTTCACTAGAGGCGCCATAACGACCGGGTCCCGTTTGGAGTCGTGACACGGACCAGGAGACATGTGCCCCATTAGTACAGCAACACCCAAGGAAGTAATCCATTCTTCTAAGCAGTCGAGTGATTTCCTACTCCATGCTCGCTATATCTTTCACACATAACATCTAAATCATCCAATGTTTCCCATATACCCATAAAGCATAACACAACCCTTACCCAAAATTTCCTTTACTCGAGTCATCCCCGATCTCAACCTTTGTAAGGCATAACTGATTCACCAGTATACCTCAAACTTAAACCAATAAAATACATAATCGTGCATCAACTTATCGATAGCAAACTCCCTCGCTTGGCCAAAAGCCATAGATTAAAACACACAACAACTCCCAAGGCCCATACTTTATTACTGCCATAATGCATAGTGAGATTCAACTAAATCCTTCATAAGCTCATGCAACATAAACCATCTAATATCTCAAATCATTTGCAATCTCGGATTCACCCTTGTAACAGTCAAGCCAACTCCCATAAGCGACCCAAACTCAAATTGCAACACGTAAAATTCACTGGTAAAAGAGGACTCTCTACAAAACAACATAGGTATCACACAACCCTCAAGACACCCCGCAGATAATCCACCTGCTTCGCATCAAACTTGCATCTCTTTAGACCCTTCCACAGTCATAAATATTACGCAATCCCTTAATCTTCCTGAGTCTGAACTCATATCACGACTTGAAATCTACTTCACTCCTCAACTAAACAACATAAAAAGATCCTTCAACACACCTGTAACTCGGGGATATAAATCAAATAAAGATGGAAAATCAAGCACCAAATAAGTCTTTCTACACCTCAATCAGACCCTTCTCGTCACATTCAAATCATATGAACATATCTCGTAGTCACCTCATACTCATCACATATCCATCCAGCCACAAATTCCACTAATAGGGATACTATCGGACATATAAGTCCAAAATCACATGCTCACACAATCAACACCTCACTGTTCAAGTCATAGTCAAAATCCAGCCTCAAGTCTTCCACACTGGCCCATCATCAGCATACCGATATCACATCTCGCACCTCATCCAGGGAATCACAAGTCATCGATGCACAGCTGATACCGAGAACTCATGTATGCATACAAATGCGTGGAAGGAATCCATGGAGTTACGCTTCAAGCTGAATCAACACCGCACGATAAGGAAATAAAGATGGGAAGTATATCCTAAATGCCCTGTAGCCTCTCGAAGATAGGTATGGACGTCATCATACCGATCCGAAAGACTCTACTACAAAGTGTGAGATACTTCTCTATGACCACATATTAATGTATGTAAAATGTCATGAATGACATGATGTCATACAACATGAGGAAAATGCATGTATGTCATATATGCATGCCAATGCCATGAATCTCAGAGATGAATCATGTACCCACACTCTCAGAGTACTCAACCTCACTGTATCACACTTTCCACTTATCATACTCAATCACTCGGTACTGTATTTGGCCAATACGGCCTAGGGAACTCCATCCTGAAACATATACAATACTGACTATAAGTCACCCAGTACAGAGAAAATAGGACAAATCCAGCCTCATGGAGAAGATCCATCTCCAGATATCAAGTACTTCGAACAAATCCATGTCCAGGGAAATCTATCCCTCTATAATATATATATATATATATATATATATATATATATATATATATATATATATATATATATAT